>PVLA01016137.1:0-22000 GCA_004027455.1 Hydrochoerus hydrochaeris
TCTAGCTCAAGAAGGGCAGAAGGTGGACCGTGAGGCTTTTGGAAGTCAGGCGGGGACCGAATTGATAGCACAGGGGCTACAAGGGGGGAATTATGATATTGAGCAGCCTCTTCTGCCAATTGTGACCAATCAACCTCCTGGAAATCGGAAAGGTCAGGATATATAGGCTGATATGGAGGAGGGAGCGTGGCGGCGCCATTTTGAGTATCAGGCAGGGCAGCACCATTTTTGGAGTCCTTGTGTGCTCCAGAAAGAGAAAGTGGTGGTAAGTCACCATCTTGAAGGGGCTCCTGAGTATCAAGAATCACAGAGCCGGGACGACTGGGCACACTGGACGTGTCTGATGGCGGCTTTGGGGTAGGATTGCGGGAGGAGCGTAGTGCAGCCTAGAGGTTACTGGGACCTTTTCTGGACCAAAAACCCTATAATAGTCTTTAAGAGCATCTCCTACTCTATTCCATTTTTTAGAATCAATGGTGCCCTCTAAAGGGAACGAACCATGGGCACACAGAATGTACAAATTGAAAGTACTGTAATAAATCCTTAGTTTTAACCTTAATCCTTCTAACCTTGGGAGCCTCCCTGAGGCCATTGACGAACAATTCATGTTCACTAAGTACTTGCCCCATGCTGATAAAGAAATTAGATCCGTTCACCTATCGTGATTCAGGCGAGACGTAAGGTGGCCGTCCGCTCGGATCACAGGGACGGAGTCGTCCCGAAACAGTCACGCCGGCCGGTGATTTACTCCCGTGAACGGTCCCGCGTTGAAGTCCCTCGTGCCAGGAGCCCCACTGTTGGGAGCCACTTGATCCGGCCCGCGGATCAATTCGTGGGTCTCTCCTGGAGGGGGAATGGGGATGGGGGACATGGGCAAGAGGAGAGAGAGACGGAAACACATTGAGGGCTTCCAATCAAGTCTCCTTTATTGATAGGGCACAGGGTTTTTATAAGTGGGGGGGGTGAAACATGGAGCTGGGCAGGGTAAGCACGTTGCGTGTCTGCTGATTGGCTAGAGAGCAGGATCTATCCAAATTAGGACAAGCTAGAGGCAGGAAGCTGTTGCTAGGTAGGGGTACGTGGTAACCATGACTGGGCCCTTGTCATATCCACTAAATGCAGCAGAGGATCGTGGGTAATGTAGGCTGACACACAGAATGCCCTCAGGCAGGAGGGGCGGGACGGCGGCAATTTCCTTAAGCTGCTCCCTACACCTAAATACCTTTTTGGGTTTGGTTCCACTAAGAGTCACTGAACTAATGAAAGACAAATACACAAACAATAAAATAATAAGTCACAATACTACCAGGGTCAGAATAAAATGGGGTGATGGACTAGAGGGAAGATGAGGAGCAGTTTGGGATGGGGAGGTCAGAGTTCTGGTTTGGGTCAAGTGCTTGCTCTAAACACAGATGTTTCTGTGGAGGAGGAAGACACAGCATCCCTTGGGAGATTCATTCTCTTCTCATGGGAAGAAACAAAGCAGGGTCAGGGGTTTGGCTGCGGTGGGCACCCAGGGGACCTCTGTTGGGTACTGTTCTACCAGTTAACCCGTGACCCTGGGGCTTACTGTTGATTCATGCGCTTCCGTTTTCTTATGTGTCAGTTGTAGATTGTGATCATTGCATTGTCCTCCCCAAGTTAGTAAAGTCTAAAAGGATAGGAATGATTATTTTAATCACTGTAACACTGAAGACGCCTTGTTCAGAATGAGAAAAATTAGAATCACCTTAATTACCTCCCAAAAAGTGGGGATTTGCTATAAAACAGCATGGAACATCTACTCAGTAGAACATTATTAATCATTAAAAGGCTATGAAATGATAGTTAATGATAAAGAAAAGTGTTCATGGAGTGTTGAGTCAGAAAAGCAATTTACAAAATAATACGGAGCATGTGACCCTATGTTTGCTACTTAAGAGGAAAAGCAAGCAAGCAAACAAAACACCAACAAACAAAAAAGAAGGAATTACAGGATGTATGCCAAGATAATCACTGAAGTTATCCCTGGGAATTAGAGTTGACTGTAATTTTCTTTTTGGTCCTCTGTATAATGAACTGTATCATTTTTGTAATAAGAGAAACAAGACACAAACATGATTTTAAAGACACTCATCATGCCCTGAGACCTGCTAAGTCATCAGTATAAATCTGGTGAGGGGTCAGTTTGGTCGTGAAGACCTGTTTTCTTTCTTTCTTTCTTTCTTTCTTTCTTTCTTTCTTTCTTTCTTTCTTTCTCTCTCTCTCTCTCTCTCTCTCTCTCTCTTTCTTTCTTTCTTTCTTTCTTTCTTTCTCTCTCTCTCCCCCTTTTTTTCTTCTTTCAATTTTTTTTATTTTAAAGAGAATAAAACAAAAGAGAACAGAACAAAGCAAATCAAAATACAACAATGCAAGCAACACAGCACTTCACAACAAGACAACTGGACATCAACAGTAGCTGCCATAATGTCTCTTTTCTTTGAAATAGTTGAGCATACCTTCACACATGGTAATATCGAACATAACAAAATAGTATAAAACTCTTCAAAAGCATTGAAATGAAAGCATTACAGGATGTTGTAGTCAGGGGTTGTGCAGAGAACAATTAGAATCAGGACATGGAGTTTATAATATTTTTATGATAGTCACCCATAGTTAACACAAGAAAATGCAGGAAATCTATCCACAACACTAAAGACATAGAATATTTAGCCAAGGGCTTGAATCCCACAGTAATGTCCCCCATGAGTCCAGATGAAGACCCAGAGCTCATGACAGTGCCTCCCACGAGTCCAACTGGAGGACTAGAGCCCACAAGAAGGACTCACGCCAGTCTCCTTTATGGATCCGTGCTGGGAAAGCCCAAAGGTCAGTGGTGGAAGCCAGAAAGTTTATGCCAGCGGGGTGAAGGAGCTGTGCTGATAGTTGAGGGTTCTATGCTGGAGCCAAGAAATCACACTCACAACAAAGACCAGGGCTGTCCTGAAAAGCACCACAGCCATTCTCAGTGACACGGAGGTCCCAAGCTCCTCCGACAAGCACAGTCGAGTACGTGCCAGAAAGCCAGTGTGATGAGTTCATCCTGGAGACCAAGCGGCACATGTCTTCCCCTCCGGGGAAGCAGTGCTCAATGTGAGGACAAGAGCTTCTCCAGGAGAACCAACGGCTCAAACAGCAATATATAGAACTCAGAATGTCTCAACGCCTCAACGCACCTCAACACATAGCTTCTCCTCCACATCTCTGTTTATGCTGGCAACTTTCCTCAGGTGGAACATCCATGCTCGGCACCCTGCTGATTTAATTCAGCTGGCGTTAAGTTGACTACCAGTTTTTAATCCATAACACAGGACTTCAAAACCAAATAATAGGAAAGGAACAATGGCTACTATAATATCTTGTCTTCCTCAAAAATTTGTTTATACCACCACACATAATAAAATCAAATAAACCATAACAGGATAGAACCAATCAAAACAGAAGAACAAAAGCATGGTAGGACTTCAAAACAAGATGATAGTAAATCAGCAATGGCTACCATAATGTCTTGTTTTCTTCAAAATAGCTGTTCATAGCATCACACATAATAAAATCAAACAAAACAGAATAAAACCAATCAAACCAATGAATGAAAAAATTATAAGACCTCAAAGCAATATAATAGGAAACCATGATTACCATAAAATATCCCATTATATTCAAAATAGCTGCCCTTACCATGTGACAACATAAAATGTAACAAAACAAGACAGAACAAAGCCAAACCTAACAAAACTGTGTAAACAATTCAAGAGTTCAAGATAGACAATAAGAAATTGACAGTAGTTTCCACCTTTCCCTCCCAGGTGTTTCCTCCCCCTTGCTCTTACATTAACTATTTTGCTTTTGGATCCCATTAACTCCTTCTGTTTCTTATGCTAGGGTTCATGTGTATAGTTTGCGCTGTTTCAGCCATGAGCATGATCTCCAGTTGCATCCTTTTACCTACAGGAGCCTTGAGATTATTCTACTTTATAGCTTGGTAGCTTTCCACTGTATGAAAATACCATATGTTTCTTATCCATTCTATTGACGGGCAAGTTGCCCTTGCTTTTTTTCTGGTCTGCTGTCACATGGAACAATTGTTTTCTCTCCTTTGATTTTCAGTCTATGAATTTCCTTTCCAGTTACATGAGTTTCTTGTATACAGTATATTGATGGCTCTTGTTTCTTGATCCACTCTCCCTGTGTTTCTTTTTATTGCTGATCTGAGGCCATCTACATTAATGGCTACAACCAGCATACATTGGTTTGTCTCTGCCCTGCTATCCTCCTGTTGTTGGCCCTCCACTTTTCCCCTTTATTCAGTTGCCTGTCTTGTTAGGTGATCCTCCTCTGCTGCTGTTCCTGGAACCATGGTCATCTTTCTCTTGCTAGAATATTCTTTAGCACTCTCTGTAGGGCTGATTTGATAGTCATGAATTCCTTCAGTTGTTCTTTATCATGGAAGTATCTTATTTTTCCATCAATTTTGAAAGATAGTTTTGCTGGGTAGATCAATATGGGTTGGAAGTTGTTTTCTTTCAGGGTTTGAAACACTTCAAACTCTTCTTGACTTGATGGTTGGTGTTGACAAGTCTGCTGTGATTCTGATTGGTTTTCCTTTATAGGAGATCTGTCTCTTTTCTCTAATAGCTTTTAATATTCTGTTCTTGTGCTGAATTTCTGGGATCTTGATTATTATATGTCTGGGTGTAGATTTACTTTGGTTATGGCTAGAGTCCTATATGCCTCACTTATCTGCCTGCCAGGTCCATTTTCCATGTTTGGCAAGTTTTCTTCTATTACTTCTATGAATATCCTTTTCATTTGTGTTGACCCCTGCTTCTCATTGATACCTATGACTTTTAAATTATGCTTCTTTGCATCATCTTGCAGCCATTGGATTTTTATTTCCTGATTCCATGTTATTTTTAAGAGATCTTTTCTTTCATGATCACTAGCTGTAATCCTGTCTTCAAGGTCTGAAAGTCTATCTTCGGTCTCTTTCTAGCGGTTTTGCCAGCTTTTGATTGAATTTTTAATTTCCTACATCTCTCTTTGAATCTGTTTCATGCATTGTAATTCCTTTCTACATTCAATCAAGGTTTCCATCATTTTCCTATGCTCCTATTTATTGTCTATGTCTTTTGAGACCTGCTGAACAATTCTTTCAGTATGTTTGTGATTTCTTCTTTTACCTGAGACATTATTTCTGATTTGACTGCTTTTACAATCTCATGGAGTTGTTTCCTTACTTCAGCTGTTGTCCTCTCAGAGGTTTCAGGTGTGTGACTTCCGTTTTCTTCCATGACTGTATCTCCCAGTCTTATTCTGTGTGGGCTGGAGGTCTGAGTTTGCCTTTTGCTCCTTCGTCTTGACATTCTCCTGGGTTCCTCCCAACAAGCTGCTTGTGGGGTCCCAGGGACCTCCCACATTGGCTGCCACTAGGCAGTGTAGGGGCATGGGACAGGCACCTGGGTTTCTCTAATTCCAGATTTACAGGGAGGTAGCAGGGGGTGGAGCGGGCTTCTCCAGAGCTATGCAGCTACAGTGGGGCTTCGCTGGTGATCAGGGGTGCATGTAGGTGGGGCTGCTTCTCTCAGCCTGTGTGTCTACACAGGACTCCCATGATGGTGGCAGCCACACAAGGGTGTGTTTGTCTGATTCTGCTAGTGGGTGATGGCAGTCTGAGGGAACCAAGGGCCTCCAATGGTGGCCTATGGATGCACAGGGCTTACCTGGCTGTGTGTCCCGGCTCCTGCTGGCTGCCTGCAGGAAGGAGCCGTCTGGTGGCAGCTCCCTGAAGGTGAAGGTGGATCTGCTGGTTCTCTCTGCCCACACTGGCCGCCTGTAGCACATGGCCTTTTGGTGGCAATGCACAGCAGGCAGAGCTGGATCTGTCTGTCTCCTTCGGCCTGTGCTAGGCGTGTGGAGGAAAGGGCTTTCCGGTGGTGGTGCCCGCAGGCTGAGGTGAGTCTTCTTCTGGTTCTCTCTACCTGTGCTGGGAGCACAGAGGAAAGAGCCCCAGTTTTCTTTTTTGCAGTTTCACATGCACAAAGTCAACCATGTCATCACACACAGTCAACTCTGGTCTGAGACCTTGAGTCAGGTGACTCCAGGTTCTTGCTGACCATGCTTATGCTGTAGTGAGTTCTTGGCTGCTCTTATTTTAATTACTATCTTTTGTGTATGGTGCTGGCAATCAAAACGAGGGTCTTGCTTGTGCTAAATTTATCGTTCTCAGCCCAAGTAACGTTATTTTAACCCTCACAGCAACCATTTAGAGTGGGCTTTTTCACCCTTATTTTACTGGTAACAAAAGTTATTCCCAGAAAGGATAAATGACTTGTTACTGATTGTGTCTTCTAAGTGAAAGAAAGAGGATTTGTACTCAGAAAGCTTGTTTTAGCCACTGGGAAGAAGTTTGTAACCACTTGGAAGATTAATGTTTGGCCAACTTCTTGTGCCTTTATAAATGTGGTTGAAAAATGCCTACAGCTTCAGTTTTCCCACAGCTAAATGCAGATAAAGAGCCCCTAACACCTGTCTGGTGAGCAGAAGAGAAGATTCTGACACACTGTACAGAGGAAGCTCCTGATAAACACGGCTTCTTTTCCCTTGCTTTGGCTTGGGCAGAGATGGCAGCCCTTGCCAAACTGGAACCCAGTGTGCTGGTTGCTAAGTCCCCGGAAGATGCCCTTGCTCAGCTCTGACCTGAGAGAGTTCATCCACTTTCCCATTATCTCTCAGAAAAAAACAATTTAACTTCTAGTCAAGTCCATACTAAATTTCTCATGTTATAGGGCTTACTTTCAATCACTTAATTTTGACTCACAAGGCACTATTTGGGAACATATTAGCCCGAAATAATTTCAATCAATGCTGTGTTTCAAATGCTTATAAAGGTCACTCACTGGAGCAAAAATGGAGACAAAAACACTAAGTACAGATTTAACCATTTTTCCTTATAATTGCAAGTGCTGGATGTTGTAAACAAGCCTCTTAGAGATCCCTTAAAAAACAATACACTAAGTGGTTAGTTTGCAGAGCTCATGAATAGAGAATGGGTACTTGGGGCTGGGAATATAATTTCTAGTGACAGCATCATCCACAGATGCAAAGCATCCTGTATCTTAAATGACTTCAATGGAAGTAAAGATGATGCACTCTGGAAAGCTTGGTTAGACAACTAGCAAAGTGCCCTGGTGATGACAAAGATACCAATTTCCCAGACGTGTGCGAAGAATGAATACAATTGCCTCATGAATTAAATGTGGACGTGGAAAAAAATAAATGCTTTGAAATATACTTGTTAATCTGCATAAGGGTTTATATTAATATGTTAATTTCAAATTAACATATGAATTTATAGTCACCACAACCAGTATTGTAATATATTTTTATGAAAATAAATTTAAATGTATATATAACTAAATGTTTTACATTTATTAAAGATTATGTATAGATTTCAATTCTGTATTCTATATTCAATTCTGTATTCCTAAAAGTTTATATTGCAAGTTGGTCCAAGCTTTATTATGGAACTTTCCACTGGAAAGAGGTGGATTTCTCTATTCATGGAGCTGTCATGTAGTTGAGCATATTTAGTATAGATCTACTATATGCTAAGTGTCATATCAGAGGTACAGTGAGGGAGTTTATGTGGAAGAGCCAGAGCCCTAAATTACCATGTGAGTCTCTCAGCTGTGTGGGAAAGTCTGATTAAACCTCTTCATCTCCCTGACGGGAAGGTTGCTGGGGCCCAGAGGGAAGTTAAGCACTTGCCCAAGGCATGCAGAAGAAAACTCAAATTTTTTGATGAGTAAAGTAAAGATAACAGAGAGACAGACAAGCAAATTTGGATTCGTGGCCAAAGACATCCTTCCCATGCAGCAATTTCCTGACCCAAACCTCAGCTTGGCTGAAGAGAGGTAAAGAACAAACACTCCCAAGAGGGAAGCAAACTTACATCTAAAATGGTGTTGATGGTGTCAAGGGGGTTAATCATTCTTGCTTAGTGCTGCTGAAAATAATTAGGAAAGTCTATGTTTCTTCTTGATCATTTAAAAATTGACAGCTAGAACATTTTATGACAATTTTAAATAATTACAGAAGAGGTAATGTCTAGTGTATAATGAATATAGACTTTATAAAACTCTCACATTACTGTTTTAAATGTATCCAATAAAACAAAATATCATAGCAATTTGATATTACCATCCTTTAAAAAATACATGAATGAGTTCTTATGTAACAGTAGGAAATTGTATTTCCAATTCACTTCTCCCACAGAATTTTATGTTAATGTAATGTGTTTTTATGCTTGAAAGTCTTTTATTGATTTTCCTATCATATTTCTTTACAACAAAAAGATGTATAAATTGAATTTTTTAATTTCCTCTGACCATAAGCCTCTAAGTATTAAAAAATTATCTTGGATTGAGTTATCATCTGGAGTATTGGTAGTACAAACTGGTAAAAGTAACATGAATGTATTGCAAGGTTGGATAAATAATTACTATATAGTTAGATTTTATTAGACTTGATTTTATTAATGAGATGAATGGGAGCAGGGTGTCCTCTTATCACCCTGAAGTTCATGCACTAAAATATTCCAGGAGAGTCATTCACAGAGACTGAGGTACGTAGTGACCTCTGGGATTTTTCTGAACATGACTGCATGGGCTGGCTTTGGATTTGGGGAGGGGTGATTATAATGTCTTGATTAAAGGTGATACTGAGAATAATATTTGTCAAATTATCCTTTTACTTGATCCCAGAGGTGATGACACAATAGAACAATGCACAGTGATGAGATTCTGGGTTTGTGTACAGATATAAAATCTGCACAACAGGACAAAGAGGACTATAGAAGGGGGTTGGGAGGGGAGAACTGGCATGAAGCTCCCCCCATTGGCTGATCAGCTTTAGGAAAGAATTCACACGGAAGGTGAGAACCAGGAAATGGGTTTCTTTAAAGTTATGTTTTTGCGGGAGACAATTTTTCCATGGATGGCATGGTGGTTTCAGGATAATTGAGGCACCTTACATTTATTGTGCACTTTATTTCTATTATTATTACATTGTAATATATAATGAATTAATTACACAGCTCATCATAATGTGGAGTCGGTGAGAGCTCTGACCTTGTTTTTCTGCGACTGGAGACAATCCGCTGCTATCTATGCATAGTGGTCTCCACGTAGTATACAAAGTGGGCTTGGAGAATGTGAATTGCCTGTTGTGATGAATCTATAATTTAAATAATAATTTAAACCGGACTCTTGGTGTTTTCTTTTAAATGTGGCTTTCTTTTTGTTGACAGGCCTCAAAGTCTTCTGCTGTCTTATTACTGAGCCCCTTTTCAAAAATGCTCTCTGGTGATGGTTGTTTACTCATTTTGGCTAGGCTTAGCTTGTTGGTTTACTAATACTGTGACTGAGACAAGCATGCAGTGTGGGAAAGAGGTGAACACAGAGCGGTAAACAAAATAATGGGTGGGCTACGTGCAGACTAAAATAAGTGTTGGACTCCAAACAACACTTAAACACTTAAGCAACACTCCAAACAACACTTAAAGCCTGACACAAGATACAGTTGTAAAACTGAAGTACATCAACTTGGTTGCCACTATAAATCTTGCCACTACACGAAACTTGTCACTTACTATTCACTAGTAGGATTTGGTATGCAAGACTGCAAGACTGTCTTCAGTATCTGAGAGCCTGTCCTCACATTGGCCTAATCTGCTTCGAATACATTCAGTGGAGTTTTTATTCTCCTGGATATTTGCTTGAATCTACTTTATGGGTTCCATTTGTTTCCTATGCTGAGCTTCCATAATTTGCTTAGGCTCATCTTTTTTTTTTTTTGTCTGTGTCTTCTCTAACATCACTAAGCATGGCATATATTTTGATAATCTCTGTAGTTATTTGAGACATTATTTCTGATTTCATTTTTTCCAGAGCCTCATTCAATTACTTTGTTGTTACCACTTCGGAGAGACTTGATGGGGGCCTTCTGGATTGTCCCACTTCATTGTCCCCTAGATTTGCCTTTGGTGAACTGAATGTCTGAGGTTGCATTTTGCTTGAGTGTCTTATTATTTTATTTTCTCTCTCTTTTTTTTTTTACTTAAGTTCCTGGGGTGATGCTTGTGAGTCGCCTATGGTGGGTGCTTTATTGATAGCATTTGGGACCCTTAGGTGCTGACTACTTCTCTGAGGGATCTTCCAGGGGTAGCTAGTTTTGGGTTTTGAGTCAGTTGGAAGATTTGACCTCTTCAGTTTGTTGGAGATGAGAAGTTGTTGCTCATTTGGCCCAGTCCCTGGCTTTTTTGGCACTGTGCCACAGTATTTTCTGTGCCCCGTAGTTAAACTCAGTCATAGGTTATCAGGGCCAACAGCTGTTTAGAACAACTATGTCGATTTTGGCTGTAGTGATACTAATAGCATCAAACACAGCCTGTAAAACAACAAGCTGAGTTAATTTGCAACTTTTAACAATATGAACTAGATTTGTGATTATATAACAAAATGTAACACAATATGCAATATGTAAGTCCATAATGTGCCAATTTTGCCCTTGGGGTTAAAATTTAAAATGGATTAAGGAGAAAATAGAGAACTGGGAAAAGAGAAAGAGATTACAAGTGGACAAAGATGGATCCCACCAACTTGGGGAAACTGGTGCAGAAGATTGAAGGAAAAGAGAGTTGGAAGAGATAAAAGGTAGAACAAAACAGAACCACACCCACAAAGAGGATAGGAACCACCCTCATACTCATAAAAAAAAAAAGAAAGAGAAAGAGAAAAAAACTGAACAAAGCAAAACAAACAAACAAGAAGAGAGAGAAAAACAAAAACAAAGAGTCTACTTCCCGGATTCTCTCTGGGCTGACTAGCAGACAGCCCGTGGAGACAGAGTCCTTAATCGTGCCACTGTGATCCATCCAGCAAGCCAGGAGCTGCTTGATAATGGAGTAGTAGACAACCTTAGCAGAGCTGCACCAAGACCAGACTCGCTTCAGTTCAAGCAATTCCCACGGGTCTGCATCCAGCTAGGAGCTGCTGGAGGAAGCCGGCAGCAGTTCTGGTTCTGAGTTTATCAGGCCCAACTCCAAAATGATTCCTGGCCAATTGCTCTCTCCTGTGGGAGGACTGAGTCCTCTGCACTCACTACCAGCCAGTGCAATCCTCCACATCTGCAGCTCCCCTCCACTACCACATCTCTCTGCAAAGGTCTCTGGGATCACCAGCCACCACTGTCATCCCGACTGTGTGTACCCAGGTTCCACCAGCTCCTCTTGTGCATTAAGTCTTGCTCCGGGTGAAGGTGCCTCCAGCTACCACCTCCTTTGTTGAACTTTTTCTTTGTACTCTCACTGTGGGCCTCAATTCACACTTCAGATTCTCCCTGGGTCCAGGGTCCCACTCCTGAACTGAACCTCTACAAACTGTGAGCCAAATAAACTTTTCCTCCTTTAACTTTGGGTATTGGGTATTCTATCTCAGTAACAAAAAAAGTAATCAAGAATATGACAATCTCTCTGCTACTGTTAATCTGAATTTGGTGCTACTCCCCAGCACCAGCATCACTACCTCAGCTCCACCTGAGATCATCAGGCATTAGATTCTTAAAAGGAGCATGCTACCTAGATTCCTCACGTGTACAGTTCACAGTAGGGCTCGTGCTTGTTCTCTTCCTCCTCCTTTTTCTTTTCTTTTCTTTTTTTTTTTTTTAGCAGGGTGCCGGATCTCACTATGTAGCCCAGGCTGGCCTTGAACTCACAGTGATCCTGCTGCCTCAGTCTCTTGAGTGCTGGGATTACAAACCACCACACCCAGAAGTGTTTATGCTTCTGTGAGAATCTAATAATGCTGCAGCTGACCTAGCAGGAGGTGCAACTCAGGCGGTAATGTGAGCTCTAGGGAGGAGCTGTAAATACACATGAAGCTTTGGTTTCTTCTCATCTGCAAATGGCTCTAGAAAACGTACCACAGCGGGGTGTGATTCTCTGGGACAGTGCCCACCTCAGTGCAGAGTTGTCAGAGCTGTCCGCGGTGCTGACCAGACCGGAAGGCTTTCCACCACAAAGGCTCTAGTCCTGGGTCTCGGCAGGACCTCCGAGCCAGGATGGCACATCTGCAGAACTCATCACAAAGCTGGATCTTGAATGTGACCTGGTTGATGCTGCACCCCAGAATAAGGAAGAACATAATAACCATGAATACTACATGCTGAGAAATATTTTCAGTATTTTACTGATCTCATTTAATCCTCTCTCAAACAATTTAAAATAATTTATTTTTCCCTTTGTATGGATGAGAAAACATAAACTTGTAGTCATTAAATAACTCCAAAGTTGCACAAAGGTGTGAGGGGAAGGGGGTTTTCAAATCTAGCCCAACTCAGCCTGACACTGAAGCCTGAGTCATTTTTTAGTCCACTGTGTTTCTTTGAAACACAGAGGGAGAGCAGAACTGCCCAGCAAAGTAAACATGATCATTTTCTTGTTACAGATGAAGAAAATTAATGCTAAAGTAATAGAGTAGGGCTGGAGTTTGACCCTTGGTCCATCACCTATCAACAAAGAAAGATTTCTTTCCCCTCCTGAGGCCTGAGGCCACTGCCAAACCTATGGCTGAGTAGAGTCCAGATACTTGACTGTGAATCCCTTGGTATAAACTACCCTGGGTTTCTCTAGGAAGAATAGGGGATATTAAGATGAGGACTGGAAAATCTAGATCTGAGTTCATTTAGCCTAGCTCCTCATTCCCCATGGTTATTTAGTTGAAGTCCAAGAATGCTTCTGAGCCCTGGCCTTGCTTCAGGTTCTCAGCCAAACACCCCAAAGGCTTTGGGCAGTAAGAAGGTGGACCCTCACCTCAATCACTGCTTCTTGACATGCAGCCATGTCTTAAATTCCAGAAAGAGAGTGGCAAACAACTGCAAGAATGCGAGGAGGCAGGTGATGATTTTGAGAGGGCAGTGGGAAAGATGGCAGAACATGGCAGAATCTGGGCTTGGGAATCAGTGCTAGTTACTCAGTTCCATCACAACAAGTGGCGCAATCTGAAGGATCTAGGGGAGTGGGACCATAAGGTTTCAGGGCCTGAGCCTGTCTTGGTGCTGCTGGCAGGGAAAGCTCTGGGCTGTGTCTATATAGATCTCTAAGCTTCGTAATATTTGGCAATAAACTATTAAATGCTCTTTGTATTATTTCGTGAAAATAATTCCAACTAAATATGTTGTGGCTTTTTTTTTTTTGAGGCAAGATTCCACTGTGTAGTTCAGGCTGCCTTGAATTCACTGTGCAGCCCCAGGCTGACCTCAAACTCTTGGTGATCCTCTTGCCTCAGCCTCTCAAGTGCTGGGATTACAGGCATGTGCCACCACACTGACCATTGTGGCTTCTTGTAGGATTAGAACAAGAATTAGTTCTTAACCAGGTCACTGTCATAATTCCTTTGCTAGTAGGAACATTCAGGGACAGTGCTGAGTGGGGTCACTGTAGATCTCAGCAACCAGGTCGGGAGTACCAAAGCGTGTCCACAATTCTCAGGCTCCACCAACCAGGACAGGGTTGCTCCCGCGACAGCTGATAGGTCAGCAAACCCCTGCTGCCCCTCTGTGGCGGAAGCGGAGCGTTCTCATGGGGACTTTCACCCCTGTGCGGTGAAGCACAATCAGAAAAGCGAGGCCAGACCTAGAATCCCCAGCTCCTCCCTTCATTACGGCTATGAGGGGAATCTTTTGCAGAGGGAATTTTGCCTCTGACCCTGGGAGCATGAGCAGGGGAAGGGCAGCCCTTATGCCCAAGAGCAGCACTGCGCCCATGCTGGTGGGTAGCTGCCACCACTCCCCAGATGTACACACCATTTTTTCTTTAATCCTAGGCCACCTGACTTCTCTGAGGAGAGAAGGTTTTTGAACTACCTTCTGTTCTTGATTTTTCTCTGTCAGCCTTTAAATCTGCCAAGATGTTTTTATTTCCTTTTGGGGTAGATTTAGAATTTTAAGGAATGAATTCCACATTAGCACATTTTTAAATATCTCATCTCAGTCTGCAGGGTAGCAGTGTTAGCCCTGTTTTACTGATGAAGGGATGGAAGCTCAGAAAGGTGGGATGACTTGCAAGGTCCCGGCTGGGAATTGGTGGAACCAGGATTTGAATTCAGGTCTCCCTGACTCTAGAAAGTGCTTTCTCTGCTTAGCAAGCTCTGGGCCTGTCCGCTGCCTCTCTGCACCCTCTAAGTAAAGCACCTGGCACTGAGTAGTTGGAAATGTGGTTTTCTTTGATCCACATGTGGCATGAATACAGCACAAGGTCAGGTACTTACCTACCTGTGTGACCTTGGGCAAGTCACTCACCCTCTCTGGACCCAAGGTTGCTTCCTCATCTATAGAAACAGCACATGAAACATGGGTGATTTCTCAGGGAGTCTGTGTACCCCAAGTCCTACGCTTCAGAGGCTACAGTAACTTGGGGACTTGGTGGAGTGTCAGCCCTTCAGATATTCTCCCCAACTTGACCTTTTCTTAAATTCATTTCATTATTCTCTTATTCATAAGAATGCATTTTCATTTCATGGTTCCTATGTTTAGTGCTTCCTCCTGATGATACTTCTTTTCCCCGGTATAATTTTTTGTTCCATTAATTTCCAAGGGCCATTTTGCCAGATCAGAATGATTCACACCTCTTCCATTTGTCTAACCAACCGCTCATCCATTTCTCTCCAGAAATAATTGCATATGGTTCATAAGTTTATTGTTCAAATCTGTTTACACTTCAGGGTGCGTCTCATCAGGATTTGCTATCAAGGGTAGAAGCCAGTTTCCAATTATCATTATTATATCTATTTCTCCAAGTTTTCCAAGTATTCATTTTCTTCATCCTCAGGGGCAGTTTTTATTTTTTCTCAGTTTACTTTTCCTTTCTGTTGAAGACAGACTTGAAGAAAAGCATCACTTCTTTTAGATATTTATTTGCCTCTGTTTCCCTGAAGAGACTGAAGTTCAGGATTAAAGAAAAGAAAATATGCTCTCTTATGCTAGCAAGTCACTAGATGCAATGCTGGCTCTCTCTGGTTCCAGCATGATTCTGCCTTTACTCTGAGAAATTCCCCAATAAAAGTGTGACAGGTCTTTGTGACCCTATCTATCATCACTGGGAAAGTTAGAGAAAGGACAGAAGAAAGGAGAAGCAGAAACAAAAAGAGCAAGAGCAGGGAGGGATTTTACAGAGACAGTTTCAAGACCAAGATGCCCACCAGCTGGCAGAGGAGGGGGTTCTGGGCCCTGGGAGCTCCCTGAGGCAATGGTAGTGGGGTAGATGAGAGCTGGGGTGTGCACGCACACTGGTGTGCTTTCTCACCCTGTTCCAAGTAATAGCTGAGCCCTGTGAATAAATTCCTTAACCTCTCAGGGCCTTGATCCCTCAACTGTGAGAAGGAGATGCTAGTTGTTCCCATTTCATGGGGTTGCCTGGGGGATCATCTATATTTAATTTGATTATTCATTAGGTTTCTACAATGTGCCAAGTTGTGTGCTAAGCACTAGGCATATAGGAGAGGACATAATCTAGAACCTGTCTCTGTATTTATTGTATCGTGTTTATGCTGGGTTGAGAATGTCTATTTATTAATGGGAAATATGCAGAGACTACAAGGGAATCTGCAGTGCCTTGAATTCGGGGAGCCCTGGGAGTTCCCCAGGTGAGGAATGGGGAGAGTGGCACATAGTAGTGGGGAAACTGACAGGAGAGGGGTGTCTGCATGTGGAAGGAAAAGCAGTGTAAAGGAAAGTGGCTGCTCCTACAGGCACTTGCAGGTGGTGCTTCAGCCTTTGCCCCCGAGTGAGACACAGCTACTGAACTAGACACAGGAGAAAGGGGCTGAGGTCAAGGAAGCATTAGGGTTCTGGCTCCACCTGAAGGATCCAGCTGCAGGAGGGTCTGCAAAGAGGAAACCAAGACTTATGCAGAATTTGGGGCTCCAACTCTAGACTGACTTATCAAGTTCAGGCAAGGGCCCAAGTTCTGCACTGTTCCAAGAGCCCCTGGGTGGGGATCCCACTGAGAAGCACTGCCTCGTGGCAACTTGACTTTCCAAACAAACCAGGGTCTTACACCTAGATTCCCGTGGCCTGGGTATGGGGAGTTCTATTGCAAGGAAACTTCCTGTCTGGTGTAAAAGGGCTGTTATTAGCAGTGTCCCAGAACCTGAAAAAAAATAAATTCTTGTAGCATTTGAGAAACAGGTATCAAGAAGTCAAAGCATGGTATGCAAGTTCAGTGAGAATATGGCCAGCTGTGGGAACAGCCCAGCAGGTCCAGTGAACAAATGAATCTGGTTTACCTTGGCAGTAGATGCTCAGGGAAAGAAGGACATTGGGAGCTACGTTGCATGGAAGAGTGGGTGAGCCCACCCCTGAGGTCACAGCCAAGCTCAGGGGCGCAAGAGCTGGGGCTGAGAGATCTTCAGTTGCAGGTTCTGGAAGAGGTGCTGGCAGTGTGGGGGGAGCAGACAGGAAGAGGGAGGAGCAGATAATGCTTGGGCTTGATGATTAGGTGGCCAACCATCCTCCATCACCACAGGTCTTTCCTAGTTTTAACTCCATGTTCCAAGAAGTCCCTGAGACCAGGGCAAACCAGGTCATTGATGGCCTTCTTCAGTGATTAAGGAATTGCATTCTCCTGGAAGGCCAGATTTCTCCATGGTGCAGCAGGAATATGTCCACCTGGATGCTGATTCTGGCTCTACTTCTGCTATGTGATCTTGGGCAAATGTCTCCTGCACTTGGTTTTAGTTGACTGGCTATACAATGGGTGTAGTGATTCCTCTTTCAGAGGAGGGGTTTGGGGAAGGGTAAATGAGATGATGTGAGCAGCAGCTTAGCATAGCACATGGCATATTTAGTTGTTGGACAAAGATGGTTTGACCACTGTGATTTGTTTCCTTAAGTTTCATGGAATCTGAGACTCCATCAATAAATTTTGTGCTGCATAATGATTGACTGTCAAGGAAAATATACTGCCAGTTACTCTTTGACCTGTTATTTCTTAGTTTTCAAGGTGTATCCCAGTATGGAGATGTTAAAATGTGGAAAAATGTCCACCTCTCTGCCAGGGACCCAGATCCATGCTGGGAGCCTCCAGGGCTGCAGCGGTGACTCAGGCCAATGCAGTCTCCACTTTGGCTCCACTTGCAGCTCAGTGTGAGCTTCTGGGTTGAGAGTTTTTTCTAAAACATCCCAGTGTAAGTGTGCCTCCCTGAGGAGTGTGACGGACGTCATGATGTGAGAGAAAGCTCAGGCTGTGTGCTGAGCTCCAAGACAGAATGCTCCTCCTTTGGTTTCAGGAACAGCTTCCTATCAGCCACAGCTTTCAAGGAAGAGGCAGCCCAGGAGGGGGAGCACTGGGCGTGCCAGGCAGGGAGGGCGTGGGAGACCTCTGGGTGACACATGACACAATCTTGAGAGAGCACCACTGGGTCTGAGCGGCAACCAATGAGAAAATCTTGCCTTGTCTGTCTCTGCCCCAGTGTGATTCCTCACTGGGTGACGGGCCATGGCTTTGTCCTTCCCACAGGCTTCCTTTATGGGAAACCCTGTTTCTGGGGTCCCAGAACTGGTCTGCAGAACTCTAAGGGCATCTTCCCAACTGTGCTGACCCGAGAAAGCTCCTGGAATATCAGGTCTGGCCATGGGAGATGTAAGATCGTTACTAACACTGGGACAGTGACTGCTTTCCGCCTTGCACCCTGAGGCAGTGCCATGCTGAGTGCTCAGGGAAACAAACCCAAGGCTGAGAAGCTACTTGTCTGCAGACTGGCCCACAGGATAGCTCTCTGGGTCTCCTTAACTGACCCTGAGGCCTGGAGATGCTGGCTTGAAGCATTCAGTGTGTGCTGAGCTTTCTCTGGGAGTCCTTACTGCTAAGGACTTGGGTGGTTGTGAGGATCGGGGACAGAATTAGAAACCGGTCCTAGGATGCTGGTTGAAGTAGAAAGTCATTCCAGATCGAGGCTGGAGAGCTGATGTGATGTTTGAAAATATGCATTTATTAATATTTTTCCTGCCTAAAGTACTATTTTTTTTTTTTGCTGCAGAAAATCAAGAAAAATACAAAGAAAAAAAAAGAATAAAATAAGATAAAACTCATGACAATCCTATAATCTAGGGTCAGTCTTTAAAATTATGGTATAAGGGGCTGGGGATTTAGCTCAGTGGTATAAGCACTTGCCTGGCAAGTGTGAGGTTGTGAGTTAGATCCCTGGTACACACACACACACACACACACACACACAAACATGGTGTAGTTTCTATCAGGACTTCTCTGAACATAGACCCAGAGCACAAGAGGACAATTGGAGTCCCAAAGTTAAAGCAGAAAATGCTTGCTTATTTCTTTACTTTTGAACACTGCAACTCAAACCCACAATCTCACACTTGCCAGGCAGGTGCTGTGCCACAGAGCTGTATCCCCAGCAGCTGGAAAGCTTTATTTGGCCCACAGTTTTGGGGTGTTTCAGTCTATAGTTGGCAGGCTCCACGGCAAGTGACCTGGCAGAGGTACATTATAGAGGAGAAACAGTTCATGGCAGGGCAGGCAGAGAGCAGCAAGCAGCCTCCCTTTTGGTTTTATCCCATCCAGCCTACAAATCTTTGGGGTGGTGCCTCCCACATCCAGGGTGGGGCTTCTGTCTTCGGCAAATCCATCCAGCCACACTCAGAACTGTGCTGATTCCAATCAGTGGGCTAGTTTAGTATCACACACCCTTAACCCCAGTATCACACACTCTCTATTCAACCAGCTCCAAAAAGCCCCAGCTGTGAGCACATGTGGCTTTCGGGGGACATCCAGATACAAATCATAACACCCTCTAAATCATTTCTCTAAAGGATTATTTTTCTTTATTGAGGTAAAAAGTAAAATTCAAATTACAATTAGTAATATTGAAAATTTAGGTCAAAATTATTTCATTAAGGCTGAGAGCTTTGATTTATCTTTAAATATTTGATTATTTCAGTTAAATATTAAAAATTAAAAACTATGCTATTTGGTCACCAAGGTCCATGTAGTTTTCAATATAAGGAATTGGTCACCAGGTCCATGTAGTTTTCAATATAAGGAATTGGTGGACTAGCTCAGTGCCAGCACAAGTTCTGGTTCCTGCGTCAAAAAAAAAAAAATCAGGATTGTGTGTCATGTATGTTATGTCTAGACCTGTTTTATGACAGGTCCAGACAAATTAAAAGTATAATGACAAATTAAAAGGAAATAGACAAATTAAAAGTAAAATGAATCATTTGCTATTACAAAATATTTCTCAATTATTATGTGTAGCTGTTGTAAATACCTTACTCACTGGTGAGTACCTTTGGCACCATGAATTAGAGGATGATAAAAAGCAATAAACTGGGTGTTTGGCATTACTGCGAGATGATATTTTGGTGCTCAAAATCTTGCATTTGATGCTACCTGAGAGGAGACATTTGACAAATTAAATTGTCTCTTTTTCTTAAGTGCTAAGTATATCCAGCGCTCACATCTTCCCTGTTTTCTGAAGTCTCATCTGTCTTTGATTCCTGCAGCTGCACAACCAGCCTGGGTGATGGTGCTGGGACTCAGTTTCCCCTTTGTCTTGAGAACAGAGGGCAAGAACTCGAGACTCCTTTGCAGGGGCTCAGTGAGTCCTGTTATGCTGTGCTGCTGTGAGCACCAGATCCCAAGTAGCCGAAGTGTGCGTGTCGTGTGGTGACTGCAGTATTTGACTGTGTGTGTTTATGAAATGCAGAGACCCGGGCAAGGACTGCAGTGGCCCAGGTCAAAGATCTAAGAATGAATATATGTATATATATATTTAAAAGTATATTTATTTAAAAATCTTAAGTGCTATTTTTTTTAATGTTGGGAATTGAACCCAATAAGTTCTAATTTTTAATTAGTGCTAATTACTGAGTGTGTGGAACCATAAAATAGATGTTTATGGAATTTGAAAAAAAATGAGCTAGTTTTCTAGCATGAACATTTTATTTATAAATATTCTTTTAGGGGCTGGGGATTTAGTTCAGTGGCTCAAGCACTTGCCTGGTAAGCGTGAGGTCATGAGTTTGATCCTTGGTACCAAAAATGAAACAAAAAACCCCAACATTCTTTTAAAGTTTATTTTTAATGATTGTAGAATAATCCACAAAGTAGATATTTATCATTTAGTAGACCAACCGTGTACTGACTGTTTCCATTTTTTTCTCTTCTATAGACTATACCATAATGAACATCCTCATATACATCTGGGCACATTTCTGGAAGTGACATCTCTAGGTAAAAGCAGGTACACATTGTGTACATATAATTAAATCAGGGAGGGGCTCCTAAGAAGAGCCGTGCTGAACTGATGAGCTCTTTGGACCTTTATTAAGGGTTGGTCCCTGGAAGCCCAACACCTGCAGGCAGCAGTAGCATTGGCCCAGAGGAGGAAGAGGTCCTAACGGCCTGTGTGGGATCAGGTTTTCCATCTGTAGGAAAAGGAGCCGGACTAGCTCTTCTTTCTGCCTCCTTGCAATGAGAAAGGTTCCAACTCTGGCTGCTGGGTGAGTGGAGCCATGCTGAGGCTCCTGAAGCTCAGTCCTTGAGGCCATCCTGTCCCCTGCTGGCCAGTTCCCAGAGGCCATGGTTGTTCAGGCTCCCTTGGGAGTCACCGGAAACTTGCTGGACCCTCAGCAAGTCAACCATCTACTGCGAAGCTAGCAGGTGGCACAGTGCTGAGGGAACAAATGCCATCACTGTCACGATGCCGTCAGCTGCCGCTCCATGTCCTGAAATCTCATCCTCTGGGCTCAGTTTACCCAGCGAATAGTCACAAATTCCTCCTTGTGCCAAGGCTGTGGTAGGGACTGAGGTCTTGAGTTTTTCACTGAGTAATGTACAGGCTGGAAGGAGCAGAGGAACTGGCCTCAGGTTATTGCCGTATATTGTTCAAAGAGTCTTGGAGAAAATCACTCAGATGTTTAATTATTTGGTTATTGCTGGGCTTTCAAAGACCGGCTACTCATTTTTTTGGATAAAGATCCCAACTAGATGTGTCCTGGGTTGAGTAATGTCTCCTCAAATTCCTTTCCATCCAGAACTTGGGGTGTTTGCAAATGTATTAAGGTCTTACAAGTGCTATCATTCTTTTAAGAGTAAATAGAGATATACAGGGGAGACTGCATTTTTAAAATTATTAGTGATTTGGAACAGTGTGTGTGTGTGTGTGTGTGTGGGCTATGGATGTATTCATTTCCTGGAGAAATTTCCCCATTCCTCCCATCAGTGGTTTTGAGCTTCTCTGACCTATTTGGAAGACCAGCTTCTATACCAGGACAGGAGACAGTGACTCCCACTGTGCTGATGAAAAGTCAGTGAGGGTAAATGACTTGCCCAAGGTCACTTGGGCAGATAAATGCTGGTGCTAAGACCCCAGCCCCGGGCTTTGGAGTCATTCTCCAGCACTTTGCCCACTGTGTCATACTGATAGATGATCCTCTTCTATGATTCTGAGGGGAAAAAAATCAAGTCTGCCTTGTCTCAATTTAGTCTTGATTCTTAAAATAATCTATCCTGTAACATACAGCAGAGTTAGCAGAGAAAATATGTTCCGCCACTTATTGCTAAAGGAGCTGGATTGCCCCAGTGGGCTGTGACCCTTTCAGAGCCCTCCATCCTGATAAATCAGGTCCTGGGAGGCTGTGTGGGAGATCAGCGCTGACGGGAGTGCAGACAGTTAGTGCAGCTATTAACAGGGCACCACAGCAGCAGGTGAGCTGCTCAGCCTGCAAGCGCTGGCCCCAGCCTGGGGCTGGAGTAGGAGGACAGGCTGGGCGAGTTTTCCTCGTTCACCCAGCCCCAGCCCAGCCCAGCCCCAGCTCCAGCCCCAGCCCCAGCCCCAGCCCAGCCCCAGCCCAGCCCCAGCCCCAGCCCCAGCCCCAGCCGCAGCCCCAGCCCCAGCCCAGCCCA
>PVLA01016138.1:0-21994 GCA_004027455.1 Hydrochoerus hydrochaeris
AAAGAGAAAGAGAAAGAGAAAGAGAAAGAGAAAGAGAAAGAGAAAGAGAAAGAGAAAGAGAAAGAGAAAGAGAAAGAGAAAAGAAAGAGGAAGAGGAAGAGGAAGAGAAGGCCTTTTTCTGCTAGCCTGCATCATTCCTGATGACTTTTCAAAGGCTTTTCTGCTCCTGCACAGTTAGAAATCACTGATTCTGGAGGCAGGGAAAGCAACGATTAGGAGATTCTGTGGAACAATAATTAGGTCTTGCTGTGTATGTCTCATGCCACTTGTGCCCCCATTTCCTTGCTGAGTGTGGGGTTCCAACAAGACCAGGAGGAGCTGCGGAGCTCTGATCATCCAGCAGCGCAGGGAAGAAAACACAATCTAAGGAGGAGCATGGATGTGTGTTTCCCTTCTCACCGTCCTTAAGCAGAAAATGTGCCAGAATTTACTGTAACTCACTTCTAAAGCTTTACGTTTACTTCGACATACAGATGAACAAGCGGACAAGTCCCTCTTAGTGTGGAACCAAGAATATAAATATTTTCAAAGCTTAGAATGCATGTTGGAAAAGTTGCTTCCTATTTATGCCTCTCCTGAACGGACCTCTTAAGCTTCCTTTGTAGAAGCTCAGGAAAAGAAAATATGATTTAATTGGAATGCAGATTTTATTATTCTGGGCTGTCTGTCTGTTTATCAAGATTCCCTTGTAATCCTTGTTTGCTCTACATTAACAAAATAGGTCTCACATTTTTTTGTTGTGGAAAAACATGCAGAATTTAAAGTAGTTGAAAATATTTTGGTTCCTTAGCATAGAAAATTCAGCGCTATGCAGCTTGTAAAATACCTTTTCCTACATAATCTAATTTATACTTCATAACATACTTGTAATGTTACAGTAATGCTATTTTTGCCTTGACAAGGAAAGAAGGGAAAAGTTAGATTTTTTGTCTCTCTTCTAAAACAAACAATACATTTAGAACTTGGTAACATGTCTATGCCTGCCTCCAACTCTAGAATGTTTTCTAATACTACAGGTTTGCAAAGTATCACAATTCATGGGAAATAATACAGTTTACCTCCTGTAATAAAATATAGCTGCATTAGAGTTCACTTGTATGCGGGAGAACATTGCATCAGGCATGATTTAAGCAAGATAACAATTTCTTGACTTGTGAAGCAGTGAGAAAAAGGCTGTGCTCATTTTATGGTGTCTGTTTTTAAAAACTTAAACTACACTGGCTTTTTCTTAGCGCCATATCTGTGATTTCTGGAAAAAAAAACTTTGAAATCAAAAACTTCAGGTTTTAATTGAGCACTTGTTTTCTTCATGTTTGGTGGATTTTCCTTTGAAATGATGAAAAGAAAATCCTTCTAATGTATGTATAAACATAACCTGCTTTTGTCACTAGCACCCTGTAGAAACCAAAGATGAACATTAAATTACCCAGAGTGCATGGCCACTTGCCAGTAATTATTCAATATGAGGTTTAACCAAGTTTATCTAGAGTATGAGGACATGTATACACAGCAAAAGGGAAAGACATGGTTAAAGTAATTATCTGGCATATTCCCACAGTGTAGACAGTCAGTCTGGCTCATTTGGAATAAGAATAATAACCCAGCACATTCTTTTTGCCAAAAGGAGTTATTTGGCAAATCACCTCAATCTGCCTCAACACATGAACATTAAATCTGCAAGATGCCAAAAGAGAAAGAAAATATGACTGCCCTTGGGTATTGGAAAGGCTGCAGACAGGACGGCCGAAGGAGCCCTGGAACAGAATGGGCTGGAAGTCAGGGCAATTGCCTTTAATTTCTGTGACCATTTCTGGGGCATGTGAATTAAGCTTCTAGAATCTTTTCATCTTCCTTCTCTGATTGCATCATTAATTTTTCCCGTGAAGCTTCTGGTCCTTTTTTAAATGCCTTTTTTTTTCTTTTTCTTTTTCCAAGAGTATGAAGATCAGACTTCGCTGTAAAATGCTGTAAAACCCCGAAGCTTTAGTTGTTCTGGGAATTAGTCCATGCACTAGATAACCTCACCGTGAGAGTTCCTTGCAGCAGGGCATGAAGGAAAGCAGAAAAATACATTCACTGAGAAGTACTAAGTTTGTTTGTTTGTTAAAATATCATACAAATTTCAGTGTTTTCAAAAAAATACCTTTTTCTTACATTGTCTTTTGTGGGTTTGTTTATTTGTTTTGTTGTTGTTTTCACTTTTGCTCCACTTTCTCCACAGTAGTTTCTTAAACTGAGCAACATTGACCTATGACCATATAAATTTTCTCTGTATGTATTAGTTCATTTGAAGTTTTTCATTCTAATATGAAAGAAGAAATGATAGCAGTTCTCTTCTTGCTTTACTGACATAGTATTGTGAAAAATTCAATCAGATACCTTTTGGTATTTATTCTTGTATTCTGATCAGTATGATATATTTCTGGAGATAATTCATCTAGGTTTTAATATTTTCTTTTCTGCTTTGTCACTGGTTTTGCATCAGTTTTCATCTTCACAAGAGAGGCAATAACTTTCAGCACATAGGAATTCCATGAGAAATGGATAAATAATATAAAAAAGTTTACAACTGAGCCAAATGCATGGTAATTTATTGATACATATATAAGCAATTAGAAGCAAAAGCAATACATGCACACGTTTTAGATTCAGATTGTGGACCGTTAGTCAAATCACTATCTAATATTCCCTGGCTCGGGGTCCTCATTTGTAAATTAGAGGTACAGTATTGTCGGTTAAGTGTTTTGGAGACTCTATTAGTTAATCCATGTGAGGAGCAGTTACCACATAAGGTGATCTATGATATATGGTCAGAAAGAACCACTCTAAATATTACTAATTCCTGTATGATGAACAGAATTTTCAAAATAAATAGAAAACAAGATGCAAAAAATAAATGAAGCCACCCAAAAGGGTGTGTCTACTTAAAATTACTTGCAAATAGTAGTGCATTTAAAAATTCATTAAAATGAAAGCTCTCAATGAAGAAAGCATTGCTAGCAAGCATATTGTCAGCCTCCCTCTAAAGTTAAATATAAAAGACTACAGATGCTAATCACACATAATCTTCACATTCTCCTATAACAAGTTAATTCTAGGTTTGGGATACAAAAGTAGCTTTGAAAACCCTCCAAACTCCACTTTTTTCATTTCCACTAATAGTGTCTAACTACCCTGACTTCATCATGACACACTGTATCCATTATCAAATTATCACTACATAAATTTATGTAACTAAAATAATAATAAAATGTACTGAATCAAATTTTTAAGGGAGCTTCCTGTACACAAAACCCTTCATAAAAATAATCTTTTTAGCTTTATTTGTTATTGCTATATACTTCATGCCTCCTAAGTGGACCCACATCAGTACACCCATGGTTTGAGATTCCAGTGAAACAATCCGGAAACCCGTTCTTCCTGAGGAGAAACCCTTAAGGTCGTGTCTACTTCCTACGGGGAGTGGAGAGTGAGGACACGCTTTTTTGCTTTCCCAGATCCTACAAGTTCTTAAGTGCCTGGTCTGCCATCTCGGTTCAGCTTGGGAATGGCTTGCTAGATACTTCGGATGTATCATGTCTCAGCTCCAAGCCCCCCTTTCAAAGTTCTGCTGTAGGATACTATGAACACATTTCTTTGTGCAGAGGCCGTCTGCTTCCCCTGCCTGACATTGTGTGACAGGAGATACTGGGGGAGGAATGGGACCCCGGGAGTGCAGGGGAGTGCTGCTTCTGCACTCTGCTGTGGGAACCTCCACGAGGCCATGGCTCTCTATGGGTAGAGGCACACCTGCTCCCACGTTAAGGCTTCACCCCACTGGTCTGGTCCAGTGGCCACCTTCACCTAGAATTCCTAGAAGCAGCTTGCAATACTTCCTCTGAGGCAGAGCCTCCCAGCCAATGCCCTTCTCGGAAGTGTAAGCCCCTTTCTCAGAATTCCAGAGGTGCCAGGTCCCAGCAGTGCGCCTTTCTCTTTGGGTCTCAGCTGCCTGCTATTCCTCTCAGCAGCAAGTATTTAAAACTGGTTGATGACTCTTTCCACTTGCTCTTAAATCTTGGTCAAGGTGGTCTTAGTGAGGGACTTTATCTGACCTGCGGTGCTTTGCCTAGGTTTTATCCTTCTTCTTGGGCTCAGACCTCTTTTCTTTTTTTCTTTTAGATCATTTATTTCAAAACACTATCAGTAACAAATTCATATTCAGCTCCTTTTCCAGAATGTCTCTTTCAAAAACCTGGGAGCCATATTTTTTAAAATGTAATCATCAAGGAAGATAAAGACCCTGTCTTTCAGGTTTTGCAGGAGAATGGGAAACTGTGTCCCTTAAACTAAGTTTAATTTAAACCAGTCTCTGTACTTGGGCGATAAAGTTTGACCCAACACAAACACTGTACATAGTGTACTGCATCCTAGCTTGATGTGTAAACAAATGTTAACCTAACCTAGCAGAATTCCCTTTTCTTAGCCAGTCATAGGAAAACATGATCTACTCAGAGCAAACGCCAACTGCAGCCTGCCAGATTCTTTCTGTGTGTCCCTTCTTTTTCTCTGGCTGTAAATAAAACCTGTATACATGATGCATTCTGAAACGTCTTCATTCTGGATTGCTACTTGATTCTAGAATCTTTCATTATTTTTTGTGTGTCCAAATATGCATAGCTATATGAACTGGTTTCGTTTATTTTTAACAAGAGTAATCAATGATCAGCAAACCCAAATGGCCTAGACAGTAGATTGACTTCTCCTTAATGTCCCCCAATAGTTTTTCGTTACTTGTGATGGCTGATATGTCGATACCCTTCCCCAAAGCCTCATGCATTTGTAGGTGGGACTTTTGGGAAGTGGCTGAATGATGGACGGAGGGCACCTGATTAAGGGTTTGTGATAACTGGATTCGTTCAGTGATTGATTTAGCATTGTTCCGGGTATGGAGAATGGGAAGACCCCTCTGGGTGTGAGTGGTGCCAGCCAGTAAGCCTGTAGGCTGAATGGACTAAGGAAGGAAATAAAGGTTTGATCTTTGCTGCTTTTTACCTGACAAGCCATTAGCTGTTTCTCCTCTGCAACGCCGACTCTGTCATGCCACCCTGCCTTCAAGCCAACTGACTGTGGACCGAAACCTGTTCAAACGGTGAGCTAAAGTAAACCTCCCCTCCTTTTACTTGTGGGTGTTGGGTATTTTGTCTGAGCAATGAAGGCTGTGAGACACTGCGTCAGCATGTGATAGTCCTTCCACTTTGGGTCCTGCACTGAGGACCATCTATCGCTGTAAACCTAAATAAGATCTGCCTTGCTCATTTTAACAAATATTCAGTGCCACTGGGCTTTGATCATCCTCTCTCACAGTGCTTCTTCAGTGTATCTCATTTGCCTTTCTGATCTTCCAAACGTGCGTAATTGATTCTTTTTATTATATCCTATCTCTTACGTTAAAATAACTGACGGGAACCAAATAGACAGTCTTCTTGGTCTCTCTTCCTGGGTCCTGCAGAAAGAGAGAAGCTACACAGCACCTCCTGTGAGCCTATTGGGGTGAGGCTGAGAATCGAGAACTAACCCCAACCCAAGCAACCGGCTGGTTCAGAGGACAAGCTGAGTTGATAGCAACTGAGTTACACAAAGCAACTGAAGGCTTGTGTTGTCTGGTTGACTTTGCAGGCCTTGGGCCAGCAGTCTGAGCATCTGTTGGGAGGATGACAGTGTGCAATACAGCAAATATGGGGATTTCCTTCTATCTTGTTTTTGAGGCCGAATATTGTTATCACTATTTTGTTTTGTTCCAATTAATTGTTTTGCTTTATTCAATATTCTGCTTTGATTGGTTTTATTCAGTTTTGCTTTGGTTTGATTTTGCTATACCCGATGGAATGGACAACTATTGTGAAGATAACAAGATACGCTATGGTAGCTACTGTTGTTTTCCAGAGCATCCTGCTTTGAAGTTCTGGGCCAATTTCACTGCTTTGTTTTGATTGGCTTTATTCTGCTTTGTTTTGTTGGGTTTATTATCTTTAAAATAAAAATAAAATACCTGATGGGGCTGAGGATATAAGTCAGTAACATAAGTGGCTGCCTGGTAAGTGCAAAATCCTTAGTTTGATTTCTGGTGCAAAAACCTCAAAAAACAAAAAAGTCATGTAACTGCGTTGCTGACAAAACTGCTTGATACATGATGGTGTCTCCCCACCTACCCACTTTGGCTGTGTCAGATAGGAAGAGCACTATCTTTTGGCCACTTTCTGTACAAATACAAAATTCCCCTCTCCTCTAAATTCAAACGCATAAAACTAAACTGTTAATAAAACAGCCATTATGTGTAATAACCTCTTAAAACATTTGGGTTGATAGAAAGTCTTAAATTATACTGATGCTAAGAATATGCCCTGAAGACTTCTACCTACATGCAAAAAATTTCTTTGTTCATTTCAATGAACTTGAGCCTCAGGAACCAATTATGACACCCAGTTCAGTTAAACTCGTTTAACTCTCACTGCAGCAGGGAAGCAAAGTGGACCCGTGATTCAGGTTTCAGATGTTTCCCTCTTTCTGTCCCTGTCTGGTACCTGAATTTCCAAACCTAAAAGTCTCTTATTTTTGACCCAAATAATAGATTCACTAAAGGGGGGTTAGTTGCCAGCCTTTAAGAACATAAGTTCATACAAATAAATTGTTTTCAGAAAATAGGCAGTTCACACAAGGGTTTAATTTTGTTTGCTTTCATGTGAATTCATCCTTATTACACTACCTCCCAGTGATTTTTGTAAAGGTGTAAGCAAAGCCTTGGAGAAAAAAATTCAGCTGATCTACAAGAAAAACAGTATAAACGATAACTAACACAAAGCTTCTATATTTTTAGGACAGTTGATACAAAGCAAAAGTAAAAATTCAAAAATCTCATAACTTTTTTTTGTCTTGTAGTTTATGTTTGTTTCTACCTCATCTGATTTCTTACTGTGATTTGCAGTAAGATTTCTAATTGACTTCTTAGAATTACCTCGGTGCAATCTAAAGGCAACCCTTTGTGGTTAAGGAAAAAAATAAAGAATTGAAAAGGGTGTAGCTATAACCTTGGTCATTGGTATCCTCAGAGTGTTTCTGCTTTAATAATTAATTAGCTTATCAGTTCAGAAATGTGAAAATGGCTTTTGGAAGCCCATGCTTGAAGGCTGCTGGCTCCATGCATGTTTCCTGACTGGTTTCTTTAACGTTCCATTTAATATATTTTCCCTTCTAACTAAAATCATTTAATGAAATCTGACACTTCAAGGCCACCAGCTGATCTTCTGAGCAGAAGGTATGTAAAGGTGGCCAATTCCATTAAATTACAGCCCCTGTCCAGGTTGGGAGACATGATCTGAAAGCAGACAGAGTGCAAAGCAGTCAGGAATGCTAAGAGACATAACTAATAACAAGGGAAAAAAAGAATAATGTGAAAAATCTGAAGAGAAAATAAGTTCAATGCATAGAAAAGTGAAG
The DNA here is from genome assembly GCA_004027455.1 of Hydrochoerus hydrochaeris. Classification (NCBI taxonomy): domain Eukaryota; kingdom Metazoa; phylum Chordata; class Mammalia; order Rodentia; family Hydrochaeridae; genus Hydrochoerus; species Hydrochoerus hydrochaeris. The sequence goes on from PVLA01016138.1 coordinate 7,474, forward strand.
ACCGGGAGGTGGAGAAGGAAAAAACACACGTGTGATTTTTCCCCCCACTTATTCTGTTTCCTTTATGTTCCCTAGTTCAGGGCCACTGGTAGAAGATTGATACGTTTATTAATTCTCCATGCAGAAAGACAAATAGTGGACTTGGTCCAGCGGGACGGAAGCGTCTGGCCCCAGGTGTCCCTGCCGAATCTTCCAAACTTGCCTAATGGTCTTTGACCACTACAGACCCATTTAAGGAATGCAGTATCCGTTTTCCAAAATCTCGTTTAGACTCATACATAAAATAAAATCATCCTGTCATAAGGCACTGGTGTTCTCTCTGGTTCTTCTTTTTATTTTTGTTGCTTAATTTAAAACACAGGAGTAGGAAAAGACAGTAAAAAACAATTTCAGGAACGTTGAAGATAGTCTTTGCAATGTGATTTTTCTTTTATAACTGCAAGGAAGTTGTAAAATAACCCACCTATTTCTGCATAAAATGATATTTATGTCTCATCCCTTAGAAACTATTTAAGAGACGATTCTTGGAGAAATGTTTTTACCTCTTTCACATGTTTTCTTTGTTTTTTAATGCAAGATCTGACTGTGAGGGCACTAAAAATTATGGTCTATTTATTAGGCTTAATAATGGCAGTTTGTAAAGCAGGGTGGGAACTATAGTTCATCATTTAATTTTTTTCCCTTTTTCTTCTGTAGAAGGAGCAAATTTTTTCTTTGTTTCATTTTTAGAACTCATCTTGGTTTTTAGATGTTTGGGTTTCAGTAAATTTGTATAAATTAGGAGAAGTAGAAACAGCATCTCAGTCATATAGTCAGAAATAGAATCTTTACCACACTTCCCAGTACTATTCTAATGACAAGCAGCCACTAGAAGGAAAAAAGAAAAACAAAAACAGAGGGCCAGATTTCAAATCTAGATCTTGCAAGTCAGTAAAGTTTGTGCTTCAGTCTTTTTTGTAAATTTCCTCGAGCATAAACTGAGAATAATAGCTACCTTCATATTATAAATACCCACTCTTTGTAAAACATATCAGAATATTTGTTCATCAAAAGTCATCTTTTAAATCAATTTATATATGAAGCTGAAAATAAACATGATTAGACTTGAATTCTGGATAACTGATGGGAGACAGTGTTAGTTTACTGAAGTGTTCAAGTTATGTCTGTTTATGTTATTAAGTGGAAATCTCTTTTTAAAGACTAAATACATCATTTTAAGTAATTAGGTCCATTTGTCTTAACTTTATATTCTTCGAGTTGGTTCCTGAAATAGACTGTGAAACTAACCTCCTTATAAGATTTGAAAAAAACCAAATTTATCAAACATAGAGTACTTAAGACTAATTAGTATTTAGAATACTAAGAGTATTTTCTAACATTCATATTTTGAAGATAATACCTAGTTTAAGAAAAATTAAAATATTTGATGGCTAGATAAAATATGAAATTTACATATATATATAAACATTAGAAATATGATCTTAATATATGTATATATTTGCACTGGTGGCTTTGTTAGTTATAAACGAGTCATTCACTAAAATAATTTATAATACTATCTTATACACTGTGTTGGCAGAATAGTGTCCTTGGTTTTGAGCTCTTAGATTTTGAGGACAATTATTTTTAAAGCAAATAAATGAAAACTATTTTAGTTTTCGGATTCTGAGCTCAAATCAAATGGCAAATAAGTATAAATTCTTTAATTGAATAAATATAAATATAGATGATGCTTTAAAGTAGATTCTGAGTGCAAAATTCTTATTAAGAATGCCATCAAAAAGCAAACACAGTAGTTTAAATTCATTATTCCAAAGAAATTAAGACAAAATTTTGTACAGAAAATGTAAGCTAATAAAAACCACACTGTAGTGTGATCTTTGAAAGAAAAAGCAGGGAAAATATTTTCAACATGTGTGGTAGTAGCTACTGACGATTAAAATATACATAAACAGTCCATTAGAAATCAGTATGCATTCCAGTAATAAAATTCCACTTAGAAATGAAAGGGAAATTCACAGAATTATACATATTTCATACAAAGAAAATTATAAAAGATAATAAAACTTATTATTAATAAAGTGTTTCAAATGAATATATCAAAGAGATTTTGTTGTTTGCCTAATAGAAAAAAGAGTAATAATATTTAGTTTGATCAAGATTAAGGAAAAGAAATTTGCTTTGAACTATTGGCAAACATGTAAAGTATTAAAACATCTGATGAACAATTTATTTATATGCATAAAATTACTTAATAGATCTACACAGCAACTATGTCTAATTCTAGTATTCTCTAGAAATATAAAAAAGATAAATGTTCAGATGGTTATTTAACTTTTACCTGTTAAAAAGAAACACTGAAAATTTACATAAAATTACGAAAAGATGGGCTAGGTCCATCTGTGGTAAATCAGAACATGGTACTCTATAGGTTGCAATGTGAAATGTTTTATTCCCAGTTCAAATCTGTGCCATGGAGTGGCAGGTCCATGCATCACATTTAATAGCTATAATAATCAGTCTTCCATGGCTGGGATGAAATATCTGACATTGACAACTTCAAGGAGAAAATGTTTATATTGGCTCAAGGTTGTAAAGGGTTCTGTCCATGATTAGCCAGCTTCAAGGAACAAACATCATGACAAATGGACAAGCGTGGAAAGCAACTCAACCCACGGCACAGAAGGAAAGCCAGAGAGAGGCTAAGGAACTAGAGCTGAGAATGCGCCTTTCGCGTCAACCAGATTGGTTCACTTCCTCCAAACAATCCCTGCTTTCCGATAGCACAGTCAGCGGTGAACCCCTCAGAGGATTAGCCACTTATGGGTTTGTTCTTTCCGTCCATTTGTTTTCTGAAACTCCCACCTGTGAATGCCTAAGACTTCAGGGTGCACATATTGGACCTAAACCATCACAATCAGTCATTTTCTTAATTTTTGTTTTATTTCTCCATATGCATTTCTAATTCTGTCTGCTTTTGAAATACAAACATAGTCATAAACATGTCTGTGCACTTACTCTCACTCCCGTCTTGGACAGCAAGTTAGTCATGAGAACTTCGGTGCAGAGTGGATTTTCTAACCACCCTGTCACCACACAAGAGTCATCTGAATCACCCTATCTCCAGCCTCAGTTTTTCAATACTGTCCAGCAGAATATGTTCTGCTAAATCTTTCTTTGAGTTAAGAGCCTGGAACCTATGGAAGTCTTCTAAAGAAATGGAGAATTTAAGAAGAAAACAATAAGGATGAAAAAAATCAAGGACTCTGAGGTTAGATAGACATTTGTCCAATCGCAGCTCTGCCGCTCTTAACTGTGACACAACTGTGTGTAGACATAAATTATTTTTTTTCAATTTTGTTTTCAATTTCAAATATGACAATGATGTTGAATACATAGTTTTGCAAAAGTCATGCGATGGGTGTCTGGTGCACAGCTAGCGTCACCTAGTGCCCCGCTGTCCCTAACCTCAGGTTTCTTCTTGAAATTAAGCAAGAATATTTTTGAAGTGCAGGGTCCCAAGGATAGTGGTAAACACAGAAGAAAAGAACTAGCCCTCATGTAGTAACTCAGACCTTGAAAAAGAGAGCAGTATGTGTGTGATAGAAAGAAAAGAGCAGATTTTTAAGTCAGACTGGTATAATTGGGGTACGATTACCAAGGTGATGTTAACGCCCTGTGGCCTCATTATCGTCATTTGAAAAAGAACTGGCCTCAAAAAGCCCTGATAAAGGACAAATGGAATACTGTTGCCTTGTTTTTTGAAACACCAGGATAGTAGACACATGAGCTCTTTATGCTCTTTTTATGGACTGCATCATCAGTGACCCAAGAGGTGACACAGCTTCCGTCTCCTGAGGTTAACACGGCTTTCTAACAGAGTGAATTTAGCAAGTTTCTAAGTCAGTTAAATCCATCAATAGTCTATCACAGCCTCATCAGGCAGAAAAGAATCAGGAGAGATTAAGGGTCTATGAAACCCAAAGGAAAATAACTTGGACTGTCAAAGAGGCTGGACCCCGTTCTTAACAGAAAAATTTTTGTCTACAGCAAGAAAAGCACGGGACAGGACAGAGCTGTTTGTTGTGGGTCTCTCGGTGTCTCAAAGCACCTTCCTTTGGAACACCAAAACCAGGGTAAGTGGCCTGGAATGCAGGGTAGATCAACGCACATAGATTTACACTCTCAGTTGAGAGAAAGTGTTGCTATTTAATGAAGGTTAGAGATTTAGCTAGAATGACTGCTACGGAGTCCAGACCTCATCACCATGTGCCCAGGTGCCCAACCAAAGTGGACTGCCTGTTCCTTTTGGATCTAAGCCCAAGATGACCTGTAGCAAGGATCAGCTGATTGTGAACTTCCTTAAGGAAAATCACGTCTTCTAGAATAGGATCACAGTTGTCAGGACTGGTGCTGTGGGTGTGGCCTGTGCCATCAGTATCTTATTGAGAACTTGGCAAATGAACTTGCTCTTTTCTTTCCCCCCCAGGAATCAAACTCAGGACCTTGCATTTGCCAGGCAGGTGCTTATGCTGCTGAGCTATAACCCCGGCTCCAAGATGAACTTCCTCTTGTTGACATCTGGAGGACAAATTGAAAGGAGAGATAATGGATCTCCAACACAGCCTCTGAATACCAAAGATTGTCTCTGGCAAAGACTGTAATGCAGCTACAACTTCCAAGCTGGTTATTATCACAGGTGAGGCATATCACCAGGAGGGAGAAAGGCATCTTAATTTGCTCCAGCATAATGCAAACGTCCTTAAGGTCCTCAATCCTAATATTGTAAAGCGCAGTCCACACTGCAAGTAACTTGTTCCCAAACCGATGAATATAGTGACCTTTGTGCCTTGGTCTGGGATGGGCAGTCTTTTAGTTTGATCACTTCATGAACACTGTCAACCACCAGTTTGTGTAACTCTTTGTCATCATCAGTTCTTCATGTGGGGTACAGATTTTTCAGGAAGACACCAGCAACATTTGTTCCAATCCATACAGACACTCCAGATATTCCACACTGCCCAAGGATCCCAGCCTGTCTCCCCTCAGAGAGCAGAACCAAGCTGAATCCAAATTGGAACCACCTCCAATAACATGGTATTTGGGAAAGTTGCTTATCTTCCAAGTCACATAGGTAAATATATCCACTGGAAATATATATACATTACATTGCCGTATAATTTAAAAAGAAATGATCTACTTGTGAACAATGCAACCAACTGTCATACTAACTACAATACCAAAAACCTTAAACAGCAGGAAAAAATAATAGAGACTGTGTGTACTTCCTTTTTATATCTAATTCCCAACTGATGATTTTTATTGAACATTTTTTTTCTAAATTCCTAGGGAACCAAGGATGACTTTCTTTTTATTTATTTATTTATTTATTTATTTTTGTCTTTTTGAGACAGGGTCTCACTATGCAGTTCAGGCTGGCCTTGAGCTCACTTTGTAGCCCAGCCTGGTCTCAAACTCACAACGATCCTCCTGCCTCAGCCTCCCGAGTGCTGGGATTACAGACATGAGCCACCATGCATGGCTCCAAGAATGACTTTCAACCCTTAGGCTATACCTGTACTATCAATCAGATACCACCCCATCCTCAAAATACCCATTTCGTCTTCCCTTCATTATAACAAACCACCGGGAGTCTTTTGTGCTTCAGAATTTGTGTCACCAAAGCTATTATGGTAAACTAAAAAATTTGCACATATGTATCACACATATACCTATAATATACATATAAAAACACATACTTGTTTTTTCTGCGAATTTTCTGTTCCACCCTCTACATAAAAAATCCACCTTAGTCAGGAAGATGAACATTTATTAAGATTTTGTCTGCAAGACACAACTTATCCATATGGATGTAACAGCTTAAAGGGATCATTTTGCTATTCTGTCCCTTTGAAGTTAAATTTAACACATGGTGCACCTATAATATATTTCTCAGCCTTAGAAGACAGATGACCCTTCTTGAAGAAGCATGTCACTGACTTTTCAGGAACACCATGTTACCTGCTACCTCACCTGCTGCCTTGGCTTCCACTGTCTCTCTGGGCTTCTACTGAAACTTAGAAACACAGTTTTTGTGTGGCCTGTTCTATTTTCATACCCAGGAGTTTCTACAGGCCTATCTAGTCTTTCCTTAGACCATTTTCTCTAACCAAAGAACTCTTCTGAAGAAAAACATGTCTCACCTCTCACATTGCTCATTGCCCCAGTGAAACGTAGGTTGCACTGGGCAGGAGTTTTGTCTTTATCACACACACAGTGATGGGTCTTGGGTCTCAATGGTGTGCTCAACACAGAGGTAATTTACTATGTCTGTGTTGAAAAGTGAATAAATCATCAACAGCCCATCTCAGAAATGTCACAGGAATATCTATGAATATGAATAAGACTATCTTTTATGGTTAACCTTGATTGTGTCAGCCTGATTGGGTAGAGAGGACCTGAAATTAGCAAAGCACACTTATGGGTGTATCTGGGTCAGTCACAGGGTCATGACCTTGGGTGCTATATCGAGGTTCCTTGCCTAGGAAGAGGTTCCTTGCCTCTTCCTGTCTGGTGCTGTTTCCTTCTGTGCTTTCTGGAGGCCACTAAAAACTGAACCTTTGCTTGGCTGCACTTTTCTGCTGTAATAGTTCTGCCTTGGAGTCCACTGATCATGGATTCGATCCTCTGAAACCTTGATCCAGGCAGACCTCTCTTCCTTTAAATTGTGGGTGTTGGGTATTGTGTTCCAGTTAACAAGAAAACTGACATGCAGAAAATTGGTACCAACGGTGGAGATCTGGGTGTCATTATACCAGACCATTAGATTCAGAAGCCTTTGCAAAAGATTTATGGAAGGAGTTTGGAAGGTTTTGGAGGTGTGGGCTAATAAGCCTTAGTGTGCTATAAACGGAGAGCAGAAGCCACTCTTGGCCAGTTCCAGTTGAATGACCAGATGACGTGCATGTTACACTCTGGCAAGAAAAAAAAAAAAAAAAAAGAAGTCTTCATTTCACCCATGTCCTGAGACTTTGCAGGAGATTGAGATCAATGCTAGTGGACTCACTGTCCTAAAACTACAATCCAATTAAACTTCCACCCTTTAAATTGTAGCTGTTGGGTATTGTATTCCAGGGACGGAAAAGCTGATTGATCCTGGTCCTAATAGGAGAAGAAACAGTTTTCTTGAATTTTAATAATAAAAGCTAAGTACTTGAAATTCCCCACTTGGAAAGACAAAGAATGAGTAAATTTTGTGCATGAGATTCTCTGAGACTGGAGCTTGTTAGGTAGCAAAAAAGGATAATTCTACTACCATCTCATTTCAATGACAGGAAAATGAGTAGAGGAATAGTGTTTTGACATGCTCCAGCCTAAGGAGCTAATGAAGGAATCTGACAGCATTGTAAAAAGTTGGAAATCAGAGCCATTTATAATTTCCAGAAGGGCCGAGAAGCCTAAGAGAAGGAGGACACTTTCCACTCGCCCTGTGTGCTGTGTCCAGCATGGTAATTTAAGTTTCCATGTTTGAGAACTTGGCAGTGAAATCCCTATAAAAATAAAAGTGATCCACTCTAAGTTCCCTGCAGCTGGACCCTCTATAAGTTATGTTCTTGTCCCTAGGCCAGATCAGAGTGGCAGAGAAAATATTTGGAGCTAGTCCTGGCACACACCTTCTGACATTTAGGTAAAATTCACTTGGAAAGGAGTCATTTTAGGTTAACCTGAATCTGAAGGCTCATTATATTAAAGACACAAGCATTTGTTTCTGCAGTCTCGCATGTGGTCTTCAAGCCAAACGTAGATGTGACTGTGGTCCTAGACTTGGAGAGGAAGGAAATGCTGCAGGGAGACAGAGATCTCATTCTGACTTGCACTATCACACCTACTATGATGGTTGTAGATATATATAATCACCTAGGTGGCTGCTTTTCAATTTTTCTAGTAAAGGATTTTGATTAGCTGCTTTTAGAAATGGTAGGCTGTGTGTGTTTTCGTGGAATGTGCTAGCCTTGGTACATTTGTGTACTCTTACCCTTCCAAACAGGGGATGTGTTAGACAGAGAAATCAAGCAGAGTCAGCAGTGATCTAAACTCCCTGACGCCTCAGTTCAGGTAAATGTACTCAACCTTGCCATCAGATGTCACTACTGAAGGCTTTGAACATTTGGCTACTTTCCCAAGTTGCAGCATCAGGCTGAAATCCCTCCTTGTGCCTATAGTAAAGATTCCACAGTTGGCAACGGTGCCAGGGGCAATGGTATTAGCCAAGCTGGCGAGTACCCTGGAACAATGGCCTTGGGAAGGCCCTGAAACACCTCCTAAGTGTCGCCGTATGATTTGTAAGTTGCCTACCTCTATCTCTGCCTGAATCTTTTTCTATCAGCTTCCGGACAATGCTGAGAGCTACTGAAGACTCATCTAATAAATTTCTTGGTCACTAAAATCAATTCCATCTGGATTTTGATGGTTTGTAAGCAAATATTCAGGTAAGTACACTCAAATATAAATGTAAATTTATACTTAAGAAAATAAATTTGTTACTGATCTGAAAAAAAGACACGTTTTCTTTTTCTCTTTCACAGCGTTTTGTACTCTGAGTAGTTGTCGAACATTAACTTACATCGTTATATTTTTGTTATTTCTTTATTCATCCTCATTCCTTTTTATCATAACTTTCCCATCACTGGACTATTTACTTAAATTGCTTTTTCAATTAGCTTAAGTATTTATTTCACAAAGGGTAATTGGTGTACATTCTGAGTGCTTGCATTTCCTAAAACCTCTTAATGTTTACTTAACACCTAAGTGTACCTAAGTGGCAGTGCATCTATTTATCCATTTACTTGTTTGCTTATTATTTGAAACAAAGTTTCCCTATTTTATTCTGGTTAGTTCTCCTCTCTCAAGTTCAAATCATCCTCCTGGCCAGCCTCCTTGGGCAATGACTTCAATGAATCTAAATTTTTGGACATTTTAATCACAAATACCTTTTTTTTTTGTACCAGGGATCAAACTCACAACCCTGCACTTTCCAGGCAGGCGCTTATGCCACTGTGCTAAATCCCAGCCCCAAATATCTTTATTATATGGTCCAATATCCCCTAAAATTTAGTGATGGAAAGAAAAGATTCATATATCCCTACTTTTTACTTTTATTAATTGGTTATCTTTTTAAAAATCCTCTGTTTGTAAGTATCTCTTCCTATCTATTTTTGAAATTTAGAAACAATATTTCAAGGTTTTGTAAAGAATCTTGGTTCGTAAAGAATTGTCTGTGACCTTCTAATAAGAATCACATGCATTTTTCAACAGAAGGTTTGATTTTACTTTTGTTGCCTGGGATGTTCTCTTGGGGTTGATATTTTGTAATTTCTTTTCTGTAGATTTTAGTATATGAATTTTGAATCTCAATCTATTCTTCTCATTTCTGCCCCTTATCTTTATTCCCTAGCTTTTATTTCTTTATTCTTATAAAATTATACAGAAATTTCTGTAGCTTCTCTTTGCTTCATTTCTGTATAGAAACTGTCCTAATCTTACTGACAGCATATTTTAATTGATCTGTTTTCCACACCAAAAGATGTCTTCTATAGCAATATTTCTTTTCATGATCATAATTCCCAGTTTACAAAACAGAGGGCTTATGAAATAGTAAAACATTTTATGGAATTTGCTCTCATTCCTCAAATTAATCTTTTTCTTCTAAACTGAAACATCTTTTCAGTGTTATGTGATTGTTCAACATCAAGGGTTGAGATGATGTCAGAAATCATTTTCTATTTCTATCTGAAATATGCAATTCAGGAAAAGGAAGAAAGGAAACATGAATATTCACCTGAACTTTATTTTGTCAAATTTCCAATCTTACTGCCTCAAGGAATCCGTAGGAGCAAGACAAGAAACATCCCAAGAATTAAGCTGTCATGGTGTCAAAAAGATCTATTTTTATTATGATTTGAGGTACTTAAAGTTACTTGGGGCAGACCACCCATCCTCCGACTGACTTCTCATTAGGAGCAATTGTAGTTACTCTTCAATCACTCACAAGCATACATGGAGGTCTCTGAATGGACCAGGGCCAGAAAGCTTAATGACCAAGAATTTGGAAACTGAAATGTACACTATAAACCTTTAAGTTGAAAATTAGACAAAACAAATATGCAGATTATACCCTTAATTGAAAAGTCAGCACTGTGTTCTCAGCAATAGGGTAACTATTTCAGCTTTCAATTTATACTTTTTGTAGATATAAGGGTGCGTTTTAAGTTGATATAGAATGGGACAATAATTCTGATGATTCTGTTTAATCATGTTTTATTTTATAAAGAACTAGGAAGAAAATATTTAATTGGTTCAATTCTAAATAAACTTCCATTTCCTTGTTCCCTTTCTTTTCCTTCTCTGCTCTGCTCTGCTCTGATTTCTCTCTCTCCCTCACTCTCTCTCAATTTTCTTCTACAGTTGCTGTTGGAAAGTTACAGAGTAAACTGTAAGTTTAAGGAGGCTGTAACTTCCAGGGCTTTAGAAATCAATCCTTTGAACCAGAGACATGTAAGATGCACCCTTAGCAAAATGTAATTGTAGAATACAGGGTGCAACCTTTCAATGAGTAGATTGATGATAAAATGAAGCAATGTGATCATTACTATTGGTCTTAGAAATAGCAGACAGTGTAGCAACGTTTGGAGCTTGAGGTCTCCAGTGCATAAATAAGCAAGAGAAGAGGGCCAGAATATCACCTGAGATTTCTTGTAACTGAGCAGTTCAAGAAAAGCATATTCTGACAAAAGCTCAGAGTAAAGGCCGCTTAGAGTTGCATATTGTGGAATCTTGCTCAACAACCAGAAAGCATCTGACAAAGATCAGCTTCACTAGGAGATGGGAAAAGAGTTAGGAAAGAAAGTGACATGGCCCTTATTTCTAGAGGCCTTCCTGATGGGTTACATTGGTCTGGAGTTGGTGAAGGGGATGTGGGGTGCAGAGATGAACTTCTGGTCACAGAGACATCACTAATCCCTCACTAGCTGCTCTCATTTCTCACTGCCTCACCAGCTTCCTGGTGGCCTAAATGGACCCATGGACTACAGGCCATAAAACAGAGTCAAGGGCAGGAATATGGGACAAAAATGTGCAATAAACAGATAGTGCTAAAGAGACCTCTGAAACTACAATCTCCCTACATTATGCATTTATTCTTATTACAGGGCAGTAATATTTTCTAGTATTGCAAAGATAAGATGTTGTCTGAAGATGCAGCATTAGAAAGGATCTCTTCTAGAATAAATGAAAATAAAGTAGTTTGATCCTGGGGGGCTTTTAGCTGATATGTGCTAAGGCTCCTAGCTGGATGTGGTGATGCACAGCAGTTATCCAACACTCTTGAGGCTGAGGTAGAAGGATTGTCACGAGTTTGAAGTCATCCTGGGCTACATAATGTGTTCAAGGCCAGCCTGAACTACATAGCAAGACACTGTCTCAGCACACACACACACACACACACACACACACATACTCAGAGGCTTCTGTTTCCTTCATCCCCTTAACAGGGATTGCAGAGAAGCCCTGGGTCTATTGGGGTACAGAGCACCCAATCATTCAGTCTCTAACTTTTTGAGTTATAAGGAATTTCTAATTTTCTTTTGAGAAAAGTATATTTTCAGAATCTGTAGTCAAGAAGAGATTTCTTGTCCTAAATGAAGATTTTTTCATAAAACTGATTCTCTGGGATGGCTTACTTTTAAAGTTAAGGAAAAAAAAATAAACACATACGTAAAAAGTGTCCATTAAGACCAGTTGGATCTTACAAATGTTTCTTTTTCTTGCTACAATATTGATCAAATTTACCAACTATTTCCAAGGAAGGAAGAACCTATGATCCATATATGACAAATCAAGTTGAAAATTCTGAATCTCCTTAAGGAAGCCGTGTATAATTTCATGCTCTTAAACTTGCTAAACACAAATGCATGTTATATGTGCCCAAGAGCAAGATGCTTTAATCTATTCAACAAATTAATAATCTGAATATATAAATATAATGAAATCCACATTGGGATCAATATTCTAATAGTGATTGAAAAATTAATCAAGTTCTCTTTAAAACATTTCAACTTTACATCTCATCTATTGTGGAGGCCCTCGGCTGCAACTTGATTGCATAGAGACAGAGAATGAATTATTTGAGAAAACTGTGTAATACTTTTTCAGTTTAATAACTTGCCCATGCCATTTGAGGGGTTTTAGAGATGCCAAAACCTTTCATTACTGTTTGCTTCCCCATCCTCCTTGGACCAGTTCTGGAAGTTTACAGAAGGGTTATTTTCACGTCTATTCTCTTCAGTAGTCATCAGATCTAAACAACAGTAGCCACGCATTTACTCAGTACTTGTTAAAAAATCCTTGATAATGAGGTACAAGAGACTGATCTGGAACCGGGCAATCCCAGCTCCTAAATCTGTAAACTCAAGTGAGTGTGGCAAGGAAGGTTTCAGCAAGTGTTAAACTCCCAAGCATCTAAAAAGAGATCCTTTCTTTCTAGAAACATTCTTCAAAGAATTCTTCATTCCAGTCTTGTAAAAATGGACAGTTTGTAGGCAGTAGTCATCGCTTGACAAACCCGTGCCAGACTGTTTGGGAACCTAATGAGGATCTGATCTTTCTTCAAATCCTATCTCCTGGTATATAAAATAGAATTTGAGGTATGGTTATATGAACCACTGTTCAGGATTGTATTTGTCAAGTTAAAAATTAACCATTTCTAAAGGAAGTAGCTAGTCCTTCATGAAAAACTGGGACAGACTGTGGTATTATTTCCTTAGTTTTTTCCTCACGTAAGTTCAATAAATGGTATATATATATATATATATATATATATATATATATATATTCAATCTATGTAATAAATTTTCTAGAAGTTTTATTCTCCATTTAATTTTGTTCCTGGGTAGTCAGTACTCTCAAAGTTTCTCAAAACAAAACAAAACAAAAGAAACACCAGCAAAGACAGGAATTCCAGCACACATGAGTGGATGGCAAAGAAACCTGGTCTCAGAAACAGGGAAAGGAATGGAAATTGTGCAGTGCGGTAAGGTTTATTCCATGCTGCATTTTCATTTTGCCATTGTTTAATTTTTTTAGTCACAGCCATTCATCTTTCTCTGGGATCAAACAAGCTCGGTGGTAAAACAGCAGATGGAAACAAGGGAGAGACAGGCAGAGGCGGCAGGGGGAGCATTTGGGAACAGGCCGGGGAGATTTGCTGCTTCCAGGCCATCACAAGGCTCCAGGGAAAATATTGTTTTTTCATACGAAGTGAAAAAGAGAAATGTGGGCTTCCCTCCAGCAGCAGCGGGCACTGGGGATTCCACAGAAGAAACCCAATCCCATCACCTAAAGACCCCTATCGGTTTCAAAGCCAGATATTTTTCTTGCCTTCCCAAGATAACAGAGGGCAGGGATGCCGTGAAGTACGGATATCTGCTTGGGGACGTCTGACACTCAGCTCCTTCTGGAAGAGCAGAATTCAAGAGGAGCTAGAGGTAGCACATACAAAAACGGTGTCCTGCTTTGTCCCCCGGAGACGTTCTCCCACTTCTGTGGGTTACTGAAAGAACTGCAATGCTCTGTGTGCTAACCCACCTTCATATCTACCTGAAGACTTAGAGTGATTTTCCTTATTGTTAAGAGTACCAAAACATTGCTCGATCTATGAATTCCTGTAACTCTGCTAATTACCTGCTTTGAAAGTGTTTTATTGTCATTTTTTTCTCTTTAAAATTAAATAAAAAAGAGTCCAAAACCTTTGATGTTCTTGCATGCCTCAATGGCCAGAAATTGGCTAGAGTTTTTAGGGAAGGTAGACTATCCTGATAGATGAAATTTCAGCTCTTCCACCCCTTCTGCCACATTCTTAAAAGCTGTCCTTTCAGGGTGGCACGTGTGTGAGCTGAGGTTCTTCTCTTGATGATCTTTGGTCAATGAATTGATGGCATGCCCTGCACACGCATTCAGGCACAATTCAAAGGAAGGGGAGGAGGGAATTTGAAACTATGTTTTTTTTTTTTTTTGTATGAAAAAGACTAAATGAGAAGCATATAAGCTATTATGAAATGGTAAGCCACAATCCCCTCCGATTATGAAGATACAAATCATATAGGATATAATATGGCTTAATGCAATTCCTTGTATGCTCTTTTAATATTATTTGGTTTCAAAGGAACTGTCTGAAAATACTGACAAACAGGACCAGGATAGACTCTGGTTTTAAAATGGGAAGAGTGCTTGAATCAAGACTAATTCTTGAAGTGTCAATAAAACTGTGAAGTTATGAATAAATGGCATGTGTACCGTAATTTTTCTGTTTTCCTGTGTGATTGTGGAAACTATGGTAGTATATATTTGCAAACTGAAAAAAAAAATTGCTGGATTAAATTCAAATAGTAGCTGGGGATTTAGCCTGGAGGCATAAGTTTCTGCCTGGCAAATGAGAGGTCATAAATTCAATCTCCAGTACCAAAAA
>PVLA01016139.1:0-22143 GCA_004027455.1 Hydrochoerus hydrochaeris
GCTAGGGCCAGGGCTAGGTCTAGGGCTAGGTTTAGGGCTAGGGCTAGGGCCAGGGTTAGGTCTAGGGTCAGGGCTAGGGCCAGGGCTAGGGCTAGGTCCAGGTGTAGGATTTGATTTAAGCTTGGTGTTGGGGTTAGGGTTAGAGCTAGGGTTAGGGTTCGTTTTAGGGCTAGGATTAGGGCTAGGGATAGGGATAGGACTAGGGTTAGGATTAGTGTTAGGTTTAGGGAGAGCCAAGTCTTCCTGTCTTCCATGTCCTACACAATCTGATGTTCCTGAGTTCTCATTTCAAAGAAAATCTTTAGTGGATGTCATCCCCAAATCGTTCTAGAGAGCAACATTTTGTTAGCAAAGTCCTCATTCCTGTCTGCATTGCCTATTGATTAATTCTTATTTTATCATAAATTCTCCCCTATTCTTTGCTTTTAATGAGACAAAAGTAATGATGCGTGTGTTTTTGTGTGTGTTACATATACATACATATCTATAGTCATGTATATCTATATATATTTATATACATATATATATATACACATATTTATATATATTAAACCCTATTTTTTTCCTTTCAAAAAATATTCCTTCTCAAATGGGCCCTGTTCTTTTTATCCAATTTTTCTTTGTTTTATCAACAGTGACAGGTAATGGTCATTGTTTATGAATTTATGTTTAATGCCATTGCTTTGGAACATTTTTAAATAACTGCATTTCTCAATTCTCCACTGTTAGCTATCTTTAATTTTTTACTTGTTTGTAAAGTCTCCCAGCCTGGGAGCCCTGCGATGGCTTTGCAGTTTTAAGGAGCCGTGAGAACCTAGCAAAGCAGTTTTCCATGGCAGATAACCCTTGTTCAGATCCCAGGACTTGCGGGGTAAAGCTTCAGGGCCAAGCAGGGGCCAGGACCTGCACCCCAAACCCAGCTGCACCCTGGGAACGTGTGGCAGCTGGGATAGCTGGGAAGAGGGGAACCCAGACATTTGGGGACGCTGAGAGGGAGGGGAAGCCAGCATGCAAAGCATAAGGAAAAGGTCTTTCCTTGGCCGCCTCCTCCCTTCTCCCCAGAAGGCCTGTTGAACCCACTGAATTAACTCCTACCCTACTTTGCCTTATTGTTTAAACTTTACTTAGCGTGTTATGATACATATGAAATGCACCGGTCCTGGGGAGTCGATGCGCCCACTCCCACGCAGCCAGTCTTGGCCGGTTTTATTTCCTCTGCATCGTCCCTCCAGTCTCCACAAAGTCTACCTCCATGTTCTTGCTTTTTAAAAAAAATTTTTTTATCATAATAATCTTAGTTTTAAGCTCCGCTGTCATGGTATTCTCGGCATCTGAGGTATCTCGTGCCACAGCCACAGTGCCCAGGCCTTTGCGTAGATTTCCTCTTGGGCCCATTTTAGCGCATCTCCTGTCTCCCCTGAATTGAGGAAAAGGAAGCCGGTTAGAAAATTTCCTGGGGTCAATTAGAGGATTTTACAGTTATGCAATTTGACCATGCATTGACGTGAGCCTTAGTTTAACATAAATAAATAAGTAATAGTAATCCAGCGGGGGGTGGGTAGGTGTGGGGGAGAAACAGTGAATTTGTAAAAATGCATTCTTCACATTTCTGGGAAAATTGGTCAACAATGAGAACCGAGCATCGCGTTCAGCGTCCACTAGGGGGCACCACAGCCAAAGCACACAGAGGGCGGCACCGCCCCCTCGGTTCGCCTGGAGTAGGGTCTCCTTAGGAGCAGGGCCAAAAACGAATCACAAAAGCAAAGGCCACGCTATTTTTCTGATCTCATAAGGCAAACAGTGCATTAGGTTGTCTTTGCTAAAAATAAAACTAATGATAATGGATGTTTTCTGGCAACAGTAGCTGCAAAGTAGCTGACTTGGGCACCTGACGCGGCTCAGATCCCCCAAGCCCACTTCTACCCCCACGCCACCCCCACCCCACCCCCAGCAGGAACAGCTGACGTCAGAGCTGACTCCAGCCGAGGGAGGTCGCGGCAGGACCAGGGACCCGGTAGGTGCTGGGTGGTCAAGTGCTCGCCCCACCCCACCCCCAGCTCCCTGGTGACCAAGCCCATGGAGGAGGGACAGGGCCACAAGAAGAAACTCATGCAAAAAACAACTGATTCTCTGGACTGGAGATGCGCCTGGCTCATGTGAGTTCCTGATTTCAAACCCCAGTAAAAAAAAAAAAAAAAAAAAAATTAAATTAAAATTTTAAAAAGTAGCTATTTATTGTTTTGTGTGTGTCCAGCCCCTTGACAAGGAACTACATCCCTAGCTCTTCTTTACTTTTTTTTATTTTGAGTAAAGAGCTCCCTAAGTCTCTGTTTCCCAGGCTGGACTCCAACTTGTGGTCCTCCTGCCTCAGCCTCCCAGAGTGCTGGGATTAGAGGCCTGTGCCACCCAGCTCGGCGCACCTAACTTTTTTTAAAAAAACATTTGGTCTACTTAGTAAGGGAAAACTGAATTTCTTGTCTTGTGAGTTGAAGAACATCGGAAGGCCAGGAGGAGGCCCGGTCAGGGCGTGGGCTTCTAGGCTCCGCACCCCGCGCCTCCTGCTCCCAGCCTGCGCTTTGGCTGCCAGGTTACCTGTGGGAGCGAAGGTGCCCGCGCCCGGGCATCTAGCCCGGTAAAGATCTGGCTTAGCCTTGGTCTGTGTCTAGGATAACCTACTGCTTACCTCTCGGTGTGGCTTTATCCGGAAAGAGAGCCTTGACAGAAGTAATGGCGTGGAAGGAGGTCATCAGGGTGGGCCCTAATCCAAGGGGACCGTCCGGGAAACCCGGACAGCGCCTGGAGGCGGAGGCCGAGGCTGGGGTGAGGCTGCAGGAGCCGAGGACGGGCGCATGGACCCAGGGTCCCCAGAAGAACCGGTCCTGCCTGCACCTTGAGCTCAGTCTCCCAGCCTCCAGAATCAGGGGGAAATTAATTCCTGCTGATTTAAGCCCCGGAAGCAGACACAAACAGCCAGTTCAGAAAATGCAGAAATATGGGGAATGGAACGCAGAGAGGTGAGTTAACAAAGCACAAGATATTAAAGACTTTTCTTCCTTTCGCCTCCTCGCCTCTTCCCAATTCTAAATTCCTATTTTATAATATAAAACACTATATTTGTGTCTAAGTGTGCATGTCTGTGCTTTCCGGAGACGTGTCCCTCGTCTTCACCCACGCATCCCCGCCCGCCTCTTTGACGCTCTTCTTCCCGGAGTTGCTGGGAGAGTCTGGAAGAGGCGCCGGGATCGAGCCCAGAGCCTTACGCGAGCTAAGCCCGCGTTCCCGGCTGAGCTATGGCCCAGGCCGCAAAGCGCTCCGTGCAAACGTTCTCTTACTCTTAACCATAGATAAAAAGTCGCCCATTTAAGCGGGAATCCAGGGCAGAGCGACAGATCCGGTCCCAATCACGCGGATGCCGAGCTCAGGAGACAGATTCCCCCCCACCTGCTTTCCTGGTCTGTGTCCCCTCTAAGCACCACACAGCTATATCCTCGTCTGAATCGCCGGCCTGGAAGAGAACGGTTAACCCTCCCAAGCGATGCTCCACAAATAGTTGTCATCGGGAGACGGGGCCAGCTGCGCAGCATGTTGGATGACCCTTTGGCCCACGGCAGAAGCGGAGATGAGGGTGATCCCATGAGATTTAGTGCAACTGAAAGGTCCCCGGGGCTCCAGATCTACACCATACTGAGTCCCAGTGTTAGCAATGCTCCTGTTATGCAGTCCAAGGAGGTAGTACAGGGGCTGGCAGAGCAGGAGCCAGCGGCTGTGCCATCTGCCCGGCTGAGGCGTGTTTCCCTCCCCGGTGCTGTGGGAGGACGGATTCACCCCCCTGCAGGGCCTCTCTCCAGAGCACACCCGACACTGAGCAACGCTCGGCTGCCTTCCAGGTAGCAACGTCTCTGATGTCCTGAGAATTCATAAAACCTTAGACCCGGTGGTCCTAGCACTGATTCTCCTCACGTGCAAGAATCTCTTGCTCCCACCTCCCACCTTCCCATTGCATTCTGGGGAAGAGCTGATCCACCTTTTGGAATCATGGGAACAACCAGCCAAGCAACCGAGCAGAGCTAAGTCTCCTCCAGCATCCGGGCCTGATACTCATGTCCCTGTGGCAGGGAGGTCACCAGCTTGCTGACTCGAGCCATCCCTGTGGGCCACGGTCATTGTGGACACCCCGGCGCCATGGCAGAGATCTGGACCGAATCAGGACAAAATCTCCAACACCAACCACCTAGGGAAATGAATTCCTTCCCTTCACTGTGCTTCAGCAGGGCTCGAACAGACCAGAATTTCCACCAACTTCCACTGGAGGAAGTTAAAATGAAATCATGGAAGTAAAAAAAAATATATATATATATATATGCTGAGTTTGTCCTATGCATCACAGGATCTGTCCCCATCCTTACCCCAGCACAGCACTCAGCTGAAGACCACCTTGTGGCCTCTTCCATTTCCCGGCTGCTGAGTCATTTCCATGTAGAAGTGTCATCAGAACTCCTCGCCACGCCACGCCAGTGTCCTAGCATCCTGCCTCCTGGGATCAAGGGCATCTTCAGCCCTTGGTCAGGTCTCCAGATGGGATATGAGCGATAGGGTCAGGGTCTTCTCAGACCTCCTGGCCTGTGGGGCTGCTGGGAGTGACTCAGCCCCATGCAGATCCTTAAATGGGGGGATTATGAGCATATATCCAGAGAGCAGACGAGGCACAGGCAGGAGGAGCTTTAACACAGCGCAGCTGTAAGGGCCTCAGTGAACCCAAAGCACTCAGCGAGGAGGCGCGGGCTCCAGGCCAGAGCAACGAAATGTCAAGGACACAACAGCCAGAAGGAAACAGACAGGCCAGGAGAGGAGCATGGGATGGGGGGCCAGGGTGAGCAGGGTTGTTAGAAAGAGGGGTGGCAGGCAGTGGAGATGGCGTCCCAGAGGGAAAGGGCCAGGAACTCCTGCCAAAAGTGACTGCCAAAAGTCCAAAGAACATGGGACTTCCCCTTGATGGTGGGGATTTAGGGAGCAGAAACCCAGAAGACCAAATATGACCAGAGCAAGGCAGGAGAGAGGCAGTGTGCTCCATGGGACCTTTGCCTGTGATTCTCACAGCAACCCTGTGCTACAGGACAGTCTGCTACACACGTTTCAGAAAGGAGGGGACGAGCCTGAACCATGGCCGAAGCGGCGCAAATCAGTGAGTTCAAAGCCAGAGACACAGCCCAGGTCCTTGGCACTGGCAGCCAGAGTACTTACTGTGCGTGTGCCCGCACACAACTGCACACAGACACACACGCGTACTCACACGCTCACATGAATGGGGAATGGGAGGGAGCAGTCACCTGAAAATCACCTAGGGGACAGCAAGGACAAAGGACACAAAGGGCAATCACAAAATACCAAGCGCTAGACCGAGCAGAAACAGTTTGCCAGGAAGAAAAGATAACACCCCAGCCCGAGTGATCCAGTCCCTTGGGTGAAATGCAGAAAAGGGGGACCCGGGTGGTCCAGAGGCAATGGGATGCCAAGAAGGTGGGCAACCTTTGAAGACTGAGGAAATTCGAGGGCTTCTCCACCAAGGAGCAGGCCCCAGGCAGCCCTCTGGGACGCAGTGAGTGCCAATGAGAGACGTGAATTCCAGGAAAGACACTCGGAGCAGAGGTGGCCAGAGAGTAGCAGAGAGGTCACCGAACCGGAGCCAGGGACACAGGCTGGAGAACTCGGGGTGACAGCCTGTGTGGGACTCACCAGCGTCAGGGGTCCCTCTAGTGTCCCCTTGTTTCCCTGTCCTCTGCACTTCCAGGGCCCTGGAGCCCTGGGCCTGTGGCCAGCTGGTGCCCGGGGTTGAAGTGAAGTCCTTGGGACCACAGATAGGGTGGAGCAGGAGGGGGCTGCTGGCCTCTCTGCTGGCAGCCCGAGCTGCAGACCTCCCGAGAGCATTAGCTGGTCCAGGAGGCTTACCCGGCCAGACACGGCGAGGTAAATAATCGGCTGACAGACATTCCTTTTTCCCCAGAAAACCTGAAACAGAGGACAGTTTTCACCAAGCACGGCTGTACATTCTGCTTGTTTGGTGAGACAAGAGTTCCCCAAAGCGCAAGACCTTAGAGTGTTTAAAAGCCAAAACCTCGCTGCAGGGCTCTCAGGTAAAGCTGGAACTATGGGGTTGACCACGTGAGTCATCTCAGCATCACTGCTTTCCTCCTCTGCCTCTCGTCCAGTGACTCTCTCTTCAGTCAGATTTCCCTGCAGGAGCTGTGTCTCAGCCAGCTGCTAACTGCCTGGCACGCACTCGCCCCACCCTGTTGCACCACGGCCAGCTCCGGCCCTCACTAGGCCGAATCGTGTTGAAACTTTCCGAGGGTGTTTTTAGGGTTCCAGGAAAACACTTCTTTAAAAAGTCTCCCAGGAAAATGAGCTTGAACTAAACGCAATTGCAGCTTCTGTTCAATTCCCCGGGAGGCCGTTGAAAGCTAAGAACAGCCCAGCACCAGAGCCACGATCGTTTCCCTGGGCCACGCTTCCTTCTTGGTTTTTATTATAGAGTTTCAAACGTGCACCAAAGTATAGGAGGAAAGAAGGGTGATCCTGTAGCTGCCGGCACCTAGCTCCACGCTGCAGAGATTACAGCTCATCTGGTGACTGTATCCGGTGACTGAGGGAGACAGGGAGGAGAAAGGAAAGGAAATTAAAACGCATCATTGCACAAGGTCCGGAGCGCACCGCCCCTCCCAGCACGTTTCCTTTCCCTTCTGAACTCATTGAAACAGTTCTAGTAAAAATTACACAGGATTGGTTTGGCCCAACTCCTCTTGGGTTCTGAATTTCAATTAAGATTTCAGAGAAATCATTGGGAAATGCCCTAAAAGGAACCCATCTCATTGCCACTGGCACTGTTTCGGATGTGATTCTAAAACGATACTAATCATTCATGCCAGGCTCGAGTTTTACACTGCTGAGGATTTTAACCACGTGTAACGAATTCCAGGAAGAGGCTTACAAGGTTCCCAGCCAGCGCAAGGCTGGTGGTGAGGGGAGGGGGGAGGGGGAGGGAGGGAGAGGCAGCAGAAAGTCCAGCCAGGTCGTGAGCTCTGCATCTCAGATGCTTCCAGAGAACGACACCGTGGGGTGGGGTTAGGGTGCACCAGTGGGCCCAGTTCCCCAGGGACCGAAGCCACGTCTGTTCTTGGGTGGGGGGGGACACTGGCCCATCTGTTGTGAGTTTCTCAGCATGTAGCCTGTGGCATCCCTCCCTCGTCCTCTCTCTCTCTCTCTCTCTCTCTCTCTCTCTCTCTCTCTCTCTCTCTCTCTCTCCAAAGATTGCCTGGTGGAGAGAAAGGGGGTTTATGCCACCAATATCGGTGGTCCCTTGTCAAAGCTTTTCCTTTCTATCATCAGGCAAACATGAAAAGGACAACTATGGGCCATAGACACACATTTTAGTTCGAGATCCAAGTGTGTCTGTAATTTGTCAGCACAATCGCTTGCAGCCTCGCGTTGCAGGGTCTTAGGAACCCGAGAGACCTCGCCACACGCTGCCCACGTCCACAGAGAGCAAACAAAGGTTTGGCAGATGTTGGTCCGGGCTGCAGTCTTGGCCGGGAGCCTCTCCACTTGCACCAGACACCTCCCTAGGGCAGAGGCGTAGGGCAGAGGCGCCCGCAGAAGAAGCGAGCTGGGAACACAGCTGTCACACGCGCTCAGCCCACGCACGGCTGGAGAGCTGTCTCTGGGGCACCAGCACCTGGGAGGCCCCTGGTTAGCAACTGCTTCGTCACCTCCACTCACAGGTAAGCCAGATGGCACACGATGACGTCTCCTCCAGGACCCCATAGACAGTCTGCATCACCTGGCACAAACTTCTATTTCTTGACCATTCTGCAAAGCTGCCAGGGAAGAGGCTCCTCTTAGGAGAGTTGGTTTTGGGTGTTGTCTCTGCCCCACCAGGAGTTCGCAGGGCCTTTAAGCCCGGGAAACAGAAGCTGATTTCTGACCATCTCAACCAGCGATACATGGCAGTGAGCTGCTACCACACCACAGAGTTTTTCACATCTCCCTGCATGGGTTGCATGAAGGCCGAGCTCTGTGACCATGGGATGACACCTGGCTTCTCTTTGAACCAGAGAGGAGAACATCTATGTCACACACTTGCAAGGACTGAATTCCTTAACCCCGCACCAAGCTTTTGACTTGAGGAACATGTCCTGGCACTCTCCTTCCAAACAGGCTGTGGTTTCAAACCTCAGGGAATCTGGGAAGTTTCCCTCTCTGGAAACAACCAGGC
The DNA here is from genome assembly GCA_004027455.1 of Hydrochoerus hydrochaeris. Taxonomy (NCBI): domain Eukaryota; kingdom Metazoa; phylum Chordata; class Mammalia; order Rodentia; family Hydrochaeridae; genus Hydrochoerus; species Hydrochoerus hydrochaeris. The sequence goes on from PVLA01016139.1 coordinate 8,270, forward strand.
AGTTTAGTCAGAGATATCTCCCACCATAGCTTATTATTCACCAGAACATGAGGAATATAAAATTTGGGTCGGTACCCCAGAAAATTCATGTGAGACAGCAGTAGCGCCTCACTGACATCTTACATGAATATTTTAGAGACGTTTCCCCCATCCTTGCTCTCAGTCATTTAGAAATCAAAGAAATCAGTTAAACCAAGCTGAGAAAGTGAAGTCTTTGCAATGTTTATGCTGCTAATTAAATTAAAGTTTCTAGCAGATCAAGGAAGAATAGCTGAGTTCAACCAAATATTTCCTTTGATCTCTGGGTTCTTTACTTCAAAGACAAGCCAGCAGGATCATGCAGGCAACTGCCTGGGGTCCCCCTTTTCTTGCTACAGGGGGCTCTCAGTGCCAGGATCCCAGAGAGCCTGCTGCGGTGCGGCACAGAGCTTGCATTGTTTGGCCTTGATCAGGCCAGGCTGGTGCGAGGTGTCTGTGAACGAGTGAGTCAGCAGACACAGGTTCAAGGCCAGGGTCTGCAGGTACCCACAGCCCAGGAGAAAGCACGACAACAAGGGTCAGCAGTGTCTGTTCATCTCAGAACCATGACACGAAGAGAATGCTGGGTGTCTGGAGACCACAGATACTGAAATAAGATTAAGACTTTGGGCTCTGGAGGACTCTTGAAGAAGTTTGCTTTTTCTCCCAGGAAGAAAGCTTCTGCCATGGTGCTTCTGGGACTTAGTATGCGGTAGGTGCTTAATAATTCCCTGCCAAGTGAGCAGAGGGAGAAATGCAGACCGCCGTAAGGAACGAGTCTGGACACTGACACTTGGATGTGTCCTCCCTTCCTCTCAGATCGCCCCACTCACTTATGGCTATACTTGGTCCTTGGATGTAATCACAAGGAACTAGTAGGGCCAGGGAGGAAGGAGGAAGCTGGGGACAGGAAGGACAGAGGAGGAGGAAGGACAGCCATGTGGATGGCCGGGTTTCCCACAGCTGCCTTCTGCTCCACTCCACCACGGAGCAGTGGTCTCAGCATTAGCTCCACAGCCCACATCTGCCTGTCACTGAAAGGACTGAACATTCATCTGCTTCCACAGCTTTGCAAGCCTGGGGAGCCACACGTCCAACTCCTCAGTGAAACGCAACTTCAAATCATCCTAAAGTCTTAGTCATAGGAGAGGGCTCAGGGGACTGGGGAAACCAGACGCTGACTACGTGGTGAGGCCATAGTGAGTAACGGGCTGAAACATGCATCTGGACACTGCAGCCTTTGAGAGACATGATTAAAGCCTCCGTCTACCCTTGAGCTTCTTTCTCCTTCCCGTGGTGCCTTAGGATAAACTTTCCTTTTCTGAGTAGGCGGGCAGGTGGCGCAAGGCTGAGCCTTGCTGTAAGTACACGCTTCGGTGGGGACCAATGGAATCCCCCAGGGTGTCGGCTCCTGGTGTTGTGACTCCCGTGACCCCCAGCCTTAGATGGACTATTCATCTGCTGACACAGAGATGATTTCCCAGGCTGCGTGTGTGGTGAATCAGCCCCGCATAGAGGAAGGGTTCGTTTGGGTACTCTTAGTGAACAAGACACACGGGAAGACCTGGTGTTGCTGAGCGTGTGTGAGGGTACAGGTACAGGGGACCCAATCTAATCTGGCTTTAAGCACAAGGCCCAAATTTATCACAGGTAGGTTGTGTGGCTTCTCTTTAATTCTCTCTGTTCCAGGAAGGCAGCAAGGAACCCATCTCTTCCATCTCGCCCTGAGTTCAAGTGCCAGCTTTGGTGCTTCTTAGCTGTGGGACTTCCTGCAGTTTATCAAGCCTCTCTGAGCCTCAGTTTTCCCCTCTGCAAATCGGAGATAACATCAGTGTCTCCTCCCCCTGTGTTGTTGGTGGCACTGAGTTAAATAATACATGTGAACTGCTTAGCCAGAGCCCGGCATCAACAAGCACTAGACAGTGTTAGTTCTGATCATCTCAGTTTGTTTACATCATCTCATTGTCACAAGGCAGCACACTTTCACATGGCACATGACAAACATGCAGGGCAGGAGGGAGCTTGTAGGCAGAGACGGGATGAGTGATCAGAATGATGCAACTTCTAGGTATTTCTTTCCTTGAGCAGATCAAAACATTCTTCCCCAATCTCCATCCTTTTCTACTGGAGGTTGCAGGTCAGGAATGGGGCACCCAGCGATGTTCGTACCAATTGTTGGCAAAAGAGAGTGTCACAGTCTAGGGTCTCCGGGCTCATGTGGTAGCTGCCAGGCTCATGAAGCAATTTAGGTTTAACACAAAATTTTAAATTCAGTTGCTCAGTGGTACAAGCCTCATTTCAAGGGTGCCACAGCTGAGGAGGCTGGTGGACCCCATGGGTGCAGCATTTCTGTCCTTGGAGAATGTTCTACAGGACAGAGCTAGAATCAGGGTTCACCCCCCCCAGAGTAGATGAGGAGTGACTCTGCCATGAGCACATTTTCCTGTGGTGGACAAACAGAGAGGAGAGGAGAAGTCTATTGTTGTGTTGAGAATCAACAGTGAAGGAAACACAGAAGCAAAGAGCAGCGTCATAGACGTCCACCAACTCAGTAAATGCCCCGTAGCTCTTTCCCCGGCCTTAACATGGTCTCCATTCCTCCAGATTCTCACTGCTCCTGGTTAATTTTCCTAAAGCACATTGCTGGTCCCTGGAACTCATGACCAATCTTGTCTGGGTAACACTGCATGTTGGCTTCTGACCAAACTCTCTAGCCTGACATCCAAGAACTGAATTCCTTACCTTCACTTTTTCTCTCCCACATTTTCCCAAACCCATCTAATTTCTACTTCTCAATCCTCATGTTTGAGAAGGGACATTCCAACAGCTCAATCTGATGAGACAAGAGTTTTAACTAAAGCAGCAGAAACCCAGCCTGAGAAGAACCATATTTACTGCTAAGGGCAAGACAGCGCTGTGGACAACAGGAAGATTCAGAAACCCAAGAAACAGTCTGTCCAGGCTTCAGGAAAATAACACAATGTTTCCTGTCTTCTGTGGTGTCTGGTACCTGGTACCTGATGGATCTGGATCTTAAAAGAATAGGTAATGCCCTAGGTCAATGCTTTTTCCCTAGAATCATTTAGGTTGATTTTAATTGTAATAGTAATAGATTCCACTCAGACCCAGGAAAAGGGCCAAGGAATCTGAATTTTAATAAACATTTACTTAAGACTTTTCACATTTGGGGAAAATGATGACATTCCGAGTTTATGTTAAAATCACCTGAGGCCATGCAGAACTGCCCTGTGGGAAGGCCGCAGTGCTCTGGCTAACTGCCCAGCCAAGGTTCCAGCCAACAGCCAGGCTCCGCAGCTGGACATGTGTGAAGATTTAGCCATGGAGCCTGGGCCAGCCACCAGGACGCCCAGTGGGGCCTCCAGACATTGTGGAGCACGGAGAAGTCATCCTCCCTTGGCTCTGTCTGAATTCCTGAGCGACAGAGTCCAGGAGCAAAATAAAATGGGTGTTTTGTGTATTTTCAAGAAGCAGTTGGAGAACTTATAAAATCAAATGTTGCTGCTTGGTTCCTGTCCCTAAGACAGCCTGATTTATTTTATCTAGAGAAGGATCTGGTATTAATTTTTCCCCTACATTTTTGTTATAAAAAAATTTAAACATCAAGAAGGGTTGAATTAATAATATGTGGAAATACAGACGCCTATTATATTTGTGAATATTTTGCAATATGGTATACAGACAGAGACACAGGAAAACAGATAGAGATGAACTCTTCAAAAATAGTTTGTAGATATGACACTTGACCCCTAAGTACTTTAGCATGGAATTATCAAAAAGTAAGAGTGTTTCCTACATAACCACAACACCATTATCACATGTAAGAAATTACTAACAATAATTTATTGTTGCCAAGTCTACCGTCACATCTCTTCCAGGATCCCCAGATTCCCCTTTTTAGCTCTTTTTGAGCCAGGATTTAATCAAATTTTTTGCATTCATTTGGTTTTTGAGGTTCTTTAGTCTACCCTTCTCCCCTCTGCTTATTTTTTTCTCTTACACTGACTTTTTAGAGCAACCAGACAAAATAAAATAATCTACATCATACACATGGGCCTGATCATCTCTTTATGGTGTTGTTTAACTTGTACGTCACTTTCCCGTAGGTCTTATAAATTAAAGAAGTCTAAAGAGATAGCGTTAGATTAAGCATTTGAGGAAAGTGCAGCTCACAGGGGATGAGTCACTCACATCACACCAAGTGATAGTCGCTGTCAGGTGGTCACACTATTAGCAACGCATGTGAGTCTGATCTCTTTATTAAGAAATGACCATTTTGTCTCTCAGTTAAAATTCATTTTTGTATTCACAATTAGCAGTGGATCTATGAAAAGATGCTCCAACCTGTGAATTTCCTTTCCCCAAGCAAAATTTGACCAAGTATTTTTAGCTTCCTTTGTTGACAGTTTTCTAAAAGGATTAATTTGGTGTGGGTTGAAAAGTACTCTGTTTTGTGTGGATTTTGGTGTTTAGTTGTTGTTGTTGCTGTTTTGTTTTTATTAAGACATTATTTATGTACAGTAATAATTCATCCTGTGTAGTTATGCACATCTCAACAAATGCTTTCATTTCTATAACCACTGCAACCATTAAGATTTAGAATAATTCTACCACTCCCCCAAAATTCTTCCAAGTTCCATTATAGTTTACCTTTCTCCCAACCCCAGCCATTTATCTGTCTTCTGTTCCTTTACCTTTGGTTTTTCCAAAATGTTATACACCCAGATTCAAATACTGTACAGTCTTTTAATTCTGGCTTCTTTCACTAAGCAGAAAAATCACCTGTATTTTTTCTTTTGTGTTGCTCAGTAGTATTCCATGCATGAGACCCATGGAGGATCACATTCAGGTTGCTTACAGTTTGGGGTAATTTGAAAACAGAGCCATAAAAGCATTCTTATCGGCCGGGGGTTTAGCTCAGCAGTGTAAGTGCCTGCCTGGCAAGTGCAAGGTCATGAGTTCAATCCCCGGCACCAAAAAAAAAAAAAGAAAAAAAATATTCTTATCTAGGTCTTTGTATAAGTTTTCTTTATCTTGGATAAATACTCAGAGATAATATTGCTGCATTGTTTAATAAGTGTATGTTTAATTGTATTATAAAAAACTGTCTAAGACCTTTTCCAAGCAGCTATACCATCTATATCCCTATCTGCAATATGCGAGTCACACAATTGTTTTTAAAATTTCACCAGTCTTTGTATTCTTCCATGACATCCTGCTATAAAAAAAAGATGTCTTCACCAGCTTGAGACCAAATAAAATTGTGTTTATAAAGGTGGAATGATGCTAATTCTTCCCATCTCATTACTAATCATTAGCAGAAATGGTTTAAAGTTGTCAGCTTCAGGAGCAGCAAGTGGCCCTTTTGTCTCATTCTCCCTTTTTTTTTAAATAACTATAGACCTAAAATTTGTATTATATATTTTCCAGTAAACAGGTATTATTCTTTACAATGCTCAGTGTCCTAAGTTGACCCCTGATGTACCTGGTCCTAAGACCTTCTGATGTGACTCTCTTCGGCTTTGACTCTTTTACTTTCTAGCATAATAAGGTCCCTTCTTTCTCCTTGACCTTTCCTTGTACTGAGCCTAAAATCACCCATTTCTCCAGGAGACCTGGAACCTTTTAATTGCCTTCATAAACCAAGCCTAGACTGCCGTGTCTCATGGCTGATACACACACATATACATGCACAGAATCTAAACCCCAAAACTAAGACATACGCCCTTAAATCACAAGGTCATAGCAACATTTGCAAAGTGCCTAACTTTCTTAACACCTTTCATTGTTTCATTTGATAGCTTCTTTTTATTTATATCCTTTGCCTTTATCCTAGCAATCTTCTTAATAAAATTACTTAGTTAATTAATAATTCACTTTCCCTCCTAATACAAATAAATTACAATGCCAGTCTTATTCCTACTAAGAAACATTCAAGATCTCCATAGTTCGTTTCACCCTTACACTGTTTCCCACTAGAGAATTCTAGTTGGAGGACTGAGTCCAAAAGTCATCTGAAATCATTCTGTCTCTGTGTGGGAAGTTTCCAGCTTAATCCAGGTAGGTTTATTTTGGTTTCCATTTAGGATTTGGAACAAATGTATTCTCAAAGCTCCCCGATAATGCATTGCCGTGCACGGGTGGGAAGCAACAGGTTGATTCTTGCTCTCTTTCCTCTTTCCTTCCATTCCATTTCCTTGTGTTGAAACTTCATCTTCTCTTCATGGTTCTCTTCCTCCCACGCGCTTCCTTTGATTCCGGGCGTGAAGAGCGGTATTTCCCTCCTCTGGATCCCAGAGCCCTTTTAACCTTCTTCCTGATAAAGATCTTGCATTATAATCCTCATGCCAAAAGTCAGCAAAGCTTTGCTCTAATGGTTTAGTTAGTAAATATCTTAGGCTTGTGAGTCACATAGAGCCCTTCTGCTTAATTTTCCTTTCGTTAATCCTTCATATTCTTAGCGAGTAAGGGCTCCAAAATCAGGACGCAGCCTTAGATGTGGTCCTCGGGTCACAGCTTCCTGACATCTTCCTATTTCAAGGTCCCTGGGGCAGGAAAACTCTTTTATTCATTCTGTGTGCCCTGGATACAGCAGAGCACTTGGGAAATGGCCCTCACTGTGTCTGCCCCATGCATGAGCTCGTGCTGTGATTGTTACAAGGCTGTTACTCTTCCAGAAAACTGATTTCAGCGCCATAAAAATCACTATGCATGGACACAGAGCATGAGTTACAAACAGTGGCCTGTAGGTGACACTGGCCACGTGTGTAACCTTCATCCAGGCCCAAAAGGAGGGTGACAGGGGTGTGTGGGGCTGATCGTCACACTTGGCGCAACTAGAGACTAAGCACAAGTTAATATCCAGGAAAGAACATTCATGGCTAAAAAAGTACAGGAACGGATACAATAGCAGAGGTGCAAGTAATTAAAATCCTTTCTCTGTAACCCCCAAAGTGCTCGCCTCCCCATACCTAGGCAGCTATAGGTTAAATACCTTCTATCCAAAATGCTTGGGACAGAACTGCTTCACTTCTGAGATTTCTTCTCAAATTTTGGAGCACTCACATAGATGTGATGAGACGTCATGGGCAAGAGGCCCACGGCTGAATGCAGACTTCACGTGAGTTTCATACACGCCTAGCACACGTCGCCTGGAGGGCAGTGCTTGCTATATTTCAGTGCACTTGTACCCTGCCTGTGACCCATCATTTGAGGTCAGGTGTGGGATTTTCCACTAATGGCTTCCAAGAAGCACTGGAGTGTTTTGGATTTGGGGTTTTGGGATCAGGTGTGTTCAGTCTGTAACAACTTCCTCTTCGGAAAAACATGCTGACAAGCTTAGAGGCATCCTCTGCTTTCCAGAAGCCTATTTTCATCTTCAGCTGAAGAGGAAACAAAGTCTAACAGTGTCAGGAAGAGAACAACACAAAGACCTGCAGCTGGGTTTGATGCTTTGAATCCTGGATTTGTCAGGACTGGGGAAAAGAAAATAGGGCATGATTCGTACTCTGACGAAGAGAAGACTGTTGTGCTGAATTTTTCCCCTGAGCACCTTCCTAAAACAGCGCCTGAGTTTACACCTTAATGCAAAATGCTAATTTTATTGCGAGGGAGGAAAAAACCCAACCGGCAATGCTTTTTTAAAAAAAATCCATGGTCTGTGTTCCAGGAAGCTTGTCCTGACCCTGAGCTTGCATCTCTTAGAGCCCTAATGTCCTGGGGATACGACTTTCTACCTCTAGAACCTCACCCTGAGCAGCTCTCTTCTGATACTCAAAAGGAGACATCTCTGTGGCTGTTGCCAAAAAACTTTCTAGTCTGCTCGAAGCATTTTTATTCTAAGGAAATTTATTTCCATGTGTGGTTGGGGTGAAAAGTATGAGAAATGCATGCAAAACAAAAGTGCATTAAACTTGGTTGTTTGAAATCCAATGTCATTGCTTTCCTGAGCCTGTCTTAAGTCATCGGCTGTAAATGGAAAGGAAAGGAGGCATTGCCAACAAATGGTTGCTCGGAATAGCATTAATCCCTCAAGAGGGCCCTGCGACAAGAGCTAAAGATTGTGCTGCTGCTTTTTAAGCACCAGCAAGTTAAACATCTGAACTATTTCTGCTGTCTCTTAACTACTAAGACGCAACACATTTGCGATATTTGTTGACATTTGTTATACTTTTGATGAACAATTAGCCTGCAAAAATATTAACAGGAAATTCCATTCTTGAGATAAGCAGCTGTTGGTGCAAAGTTTCAGCCAGATCATGGGACCCAAAATCTTCTTTATGCAACAATTATTTGTTGAATAGTCAGCATTCCTTAAGGGTCTGAAAGGAAATGCTTTGACAATAACTTTTATGGCTAATTTTGACTCATATTTTGTAAGGCAAAAATAACTTTTATGGTTAATTTTGACTTTTATACTTACAGTTTGTAAAGTAGGAGTGTTTGGTAGTGTCCCTAATTACCATATAAATTCCAAATAAATCAACAAATGACTGATGCCTGTTATTTCCTAACTGTAATATGAAATCCTAGGGCAGGTCCTACAAACCTTGATTCCATAGTACACCATTATGCTTTATTCATTCATTCTTAGAGCAAAATGAGGAAACTATTCCCTTATTAAATAATATATCTCTTTTAGCTGTTCATCCACTTAGTGTAATACTCACACTGTAACATTTATTTAGCATCTACTGAGTGACTGGAGACACAGCTCCCCATGACTGTGAGGATAGAGGCCAGTAGTACAGAGCTGGAATATGTCACCGTCACAGAAGTGACAGCCCCTCTCTGGAAGTGCTAGGAAGGCAGCAGTAAGTTTTCAGTGGAAGGAAAAGGCTTTTTTCAAAGATTCACTCACTTCCCATCAATCACCTCCTCCCCGTAGAACCCCCTGCCCCAAATACCATCCCATCTGCCTCCATCCAACTCCCCCATCACCCCTCCGCCCCACATCTTCACCACAATAAAACCCATCTGCCTCTTTCTAGCCTGCCTGCTTCTCATCTTTCTGTTCCACAAATAAAGTGCAAACTCTCTAGATCATGTGTTCCTATCAGTAAAATATTTGGAGGCTGGAATGTCCAATATGACATTTACTCATAAGTTATACACATGCACCACTGACTCCCAAGGTGTGTGTTAAATGTCAGTAAAGCTTAGTGTCATTGTAAATCTGCATCCCACTTTCTCCTAACGTTTTCTCGCATCCTTTTGTGATATAGGCCTTCTCTGCCACTTTGGCTATCACTGTTCAAAACAGCCACCAAAGTTTCTGAGGTAATATTGCATCATAAATAAGACTCTGTCTAACTTCCTGCAATTATAGTCTTTATAGCTTTTGCTCTAAAATAAACCTGATCCTCTCAAAATTTCCTTTTTTCCCCAGTATAGCCTCAGACCTGGTTACAATGATAAACAGGTATCTGCTGAAAGAAACAAACTGGCTTCCCAAGCCTACCCTCAGCTCCATCCCTCTTGGATCCAGTCCTTCATTCCAGTCTTACCAAACTTTTGAGAATGAGGATACGAAAGAGAAAAAGTGCTGCCCAAGAAGGATGATTCTTTTTTTTTTTTTGGTACCGGGGATCAAACTCACGACCTTGCACTTGCCAGGCAGGCACTTAAGCCACTGAACTAAATCCCCGGCCCTTTATAAGCTTTCTCAATGTCATTGTGATGTTTTTATATATTCGTGGGGTACAGTATGATAATTGCATACATGTATGCAAGGTGCTATGGTCAAATCAGGGTAACTGGCACTTCTACTCCTTTGTGTGTGTCAGGAACACATACTCTTTTAGTTATTTTTATATATTTTATAGATTATAGATCATTGTAGCTTATTAGACAAGGCTACAAAACACAAGAAGTAATTTCTCTTGTCTATTTTGGTGTCTCAGCAACCCCATCCCTGGGTGTATATCCAAAGGCAATGAAGTCAGCACACTGAAGAGGTTATTTGCTCTTCCATGTTTATTTGTGTTTATTCACAGTAGCTAAGATATGGGATCATCCAAGGGGCCCATCTACAGATGAGTGGACAAGGAACAGATGCACTACATACATAGTATTTTACTATATGTATGTATTACATACAACAAAATAGTGTTCAATGATGAAAAAAAAATCCTGCTGCTTGCCCCAAAATGAGCAGAATTGAAGGATACAGTAAGGGAAATAAGGGAGTCACAAAAAACAAACACCACATGTCCTCATGTATCTTTGGAAACTAAAAAATAGATCCCATAGTGAATGATTAGACAATGGCAACTAACAACTCTTAGATGCCAAATTTCCCAGTTGAGAGAAACCCCAAGGTTTAATTGTTTAAAAGTCTGAAGAACAATTTTCCACAAAGATTAATCAGTACCTGTTTTAAAACACATTTCCAGGACTATGGGGTGACCAGTATGGGAAATGGGCCTGTATATATTTTAACGACCTCCAGTTGGTTAGAACTATCAACCATAAACCCCAAAACTAATCCCAGTACTATGCACTCCACTTCACATCATTCACATTATATCGATCAGCTGCTCACCATCCCATAATCTGCCTCACCTTCTGCTGTCACAGGTCCATCAGTGGTGCCGTCACCAACCCTGGTCCCCAGGCAACACACCTGACACCGATGCTCAACTCCTCCCTCCCCCAGCCCGCGCCTATTGACCACCCCTCCCCCTCCCCCAGACATCTCCTGAGCGCAGCTTCCTCCCCTGCCACTAATTAGCCAGGCCTTCAGCGCTTCTTGCTTGAATACCCACAATCACCTCCTGCTTCATTCCCCAGCCTCCCGGTCTGCTTCACAACAGTTTCAGTTCAATTGCCCATTTACCATCCTACAGAAATCAGCTTACATGTTTTCCAAATTAGCAACTCTTATTATATATCACCTATATCGGTCATACCCAACCCCTTTTTTCTTACATTTTTATCTGTAAAACACAATTTAAGCATATGTCTCAAAAATATGACTTTTCATTCCAAAATTATGAACATGAGTTACTATATTAATATATTTTAAATACTGATAAATACTACTCACATGAATGGATCAATTTAAAAGTATGTCATCATCATCTCTTGTGTCACAATTATGGAGCAAAGACACTGACTGTATATTCTGATCATAGTGATGGCTATCAGACTCTATATATGTAGGTTACAATTGGGAGAACTATACATCAATAAAAATTCAACTTTACTGCAAATAAATTCTAAAAGTAATTTGGAATTAATGCATGAGCTGAAGCTATAAATCAATTTTTAACATATTTGTACATTCCCATTTGGCGCACCAATCCCACATTTGGGGACCAGTGGGTCACAGAATTCAGTTCTAACCCTGTAGATTGTCATTTGGAGCTGCTTCTATAAAAGAAACAGTAGAAAATCCTCCAATCATTGCAGGATCTTAAATTTTCCTTGAAAAAATCAATTGCCTCTGGCCTCTGGCCTCTAATCTTTAAAATCCTTTGCAGAAAATTCCGTTACTAGCCAGCCCCAATGAGGGTGCTTCATGCAGCTAATCAGTGGAATCTGGGAGAAGCAGCAGCCAGCCCTGCCCCCACCTGCCCACAGGCAAAACCACCTAAAAGAGATGGAAGATAAACTTTCAGACCTTGAAGACAGGATTGCAGTTAGCGATCTCAAAAGGAAAGATTTCTTAAAAATAATGAGAAACCAGGAAACAACAATTGAATGGCTGCAAGATGATGCAAAGAAAAATAATTTAAGACTAATAGGCATGAATGAAAAAGCAGGAGACAACATGTATGACATAAAGAGACTATTTACAGAAGTAATAGCAGAGAACTTCCCAAGCATGGGAAAAGGATCTCACTTACAGATCAGTGAGGCATATGGAACTCTAGATAGCCATAACCAAAATAAATCTACACCCAGACATGTAATAATCAAGATCCCAGGGATTCAGCATAAGAACAGAATACTAAAAGCTGTTAGAGAAATAAAACAGATTACCTATAAAGGAAAACCCATCAGAATCATGACAGATTTCTCAATACAAACCATCAAGTCAAAAAAATCTTGAAGTATTTCAAATCCTGAAAGAAAACAACTTCCAACCCAGATTGATGTATCTGGTAAGACTCTTTAAAATTAAGGAAGAAATAAGATATTTCCATGACAAAGAACAACTGAAGGAATTCATGACCACCAAACCAATCCTACAAGGAGCGATAAGGATATGAGAGAGAGAGAGAGAGAGAGAGAGAGAGAGAGAGAGAGAGAGAGAGAGAGAGAAGAGCACGGCTCCAGGCACAGCAGCAGTAGGGGAATCACGGGGTGGTGCAGGCAGTTGGATAGAGGGGAAAAGCAGGAAGCCAATGGCAAGAAAATAGCACGGCAGAGACAAGCCAGTGCATGTTGGTCATAACCATTAGTGTACATACCTCAGTTCACCAGTAAAAAGAAGCACAGACAGCGTGGATCAAGAAACAAGATGCATCAATATGCTGTATACAAGAAACACGTTTAACTCAAAAGGAAATTCATAGGCAGGGTCAAAGGAGAGAAAACAATGCCCCATGTGACAGGGAACCGGGATAAAGCAAGGGCAGCTTGCCTATCAACTGTAGAAGGGATAGGGAAAATACGGCATTTTTTTACAGTAGAAAGCTGCTCAGCTATACACAAGGATAATCTTGAGGCTCTTGTAAGTAAATACAACTTGAGATCATTGCCATGGGTGAAATGGTTCAAATTCACATGGGTGAACGTGGTGTTTCTTCCCTAGTATAAAAAAATTGAAGGAGTCAGTGGGATCCAAAATATACAATAGATAAAGTGAAAATGAAATGTCTAAACTGGGAAGGTAGTAGCCATTGTTAATTTCCTATTATCTTGTTTTGAAGTCCTGTATCATTTTCATTGTTTGGTTTGGTTTGGTTTTACTCTGTTTTATTTTATTATGTTCAGTGGCATGGGCAGCTATTTTGCAGATAACAAGATTTTATTATGGTAGCCACGGTTGACTTCCTACTATCTTGTATTGAACTCCTGTATTGCTTTCATTGGGTTTTTGTTTGTTTTGTTTTGTTTTGGTTGGCTTTAGTCTGGCAGTTTTTTTTTGTTGTTGTTGTTTTTGTTTTTTTGTTTGTTATTTTAATTTGGTTGGGCTTTTATTCTTTATAAAATAAAATAAATTAAATTAAAATATTCTGTTAAAGGCAAACCAAAAACTAACACAGGCTGCTTCTACTCTATTTGCCAGGTTTCTTCCTTCGAAGGACCCTCTGCTCTAGCCCACCAGGCCTTAAGCAATGACACCCCAGAGGGCAGCACCACAGCAAGCTGTGTGCTTAGACGAAAGGTCAAAAGGGCCCGGGAAGCAAGCTCTCCCTGACCTTCGCTCGCCCTTCCTTTCCCCCCCGCATTTGTGCCCCTAAGTTGGTCATATACATGGGAACTCTTCCCCAAAGTAAGCCGTAAACTCTAGAGAGCCCCTCTGTGAAGGCTACTCCATCCCCTCATTACCCCAAAATGTATCATCATACTAACTTCCAGCCTCACTAAGACACAATATAGGGCACCCTCCGCTTAGAGGATGAGAGGTTTCTTTTGGCTCATCATTCAGTCCATAATCGCCTGGCACTAGAACAGCCACAGGGGCCAGGTGGAGGGACAGCTGCCCACAGCATGGCAGACAGGAAGTGGAGCCAAGGTTCAGCTGGAAGAGAGGCAGAACCTTCCTGCTCGTGCCCACAGTGACTGGCCTTCAACCAGCACGTCGGCCATGAGTCCCTCCCTCCCACCAGCACCTCAGCCATGACGACCCTCCCTCCCACCAGCACCTCAGCCATGACGACCCTCCC
>PVLA01016140.1:0-21985 GCA_004027455.1 Hydrochoerus hydrochaeris
GGGGGGGGGGGGGGGGGGGGGGGGGGGGGTGAAGAGCAACACCGGAAGGGGACCCGTCTGCCAGCTCTGCGGAGGCCTCCCAGGGTGATTGATGAGGGACTAAGGCCAGGAGGGACTGGCGCTGCAGCTTCCCCAACCCTGGGCGCACCCCAGAATGTGTTCTTACCCTGAGGGTGAGGGTGATCAGGAGAAGAGGAAAGCACTGGTGTAAAAGGGGACGTCTTTATTTAAAAATGAGGGGTTTCACAAACACTCCCTTGCCCCCAAATCACCATGTGCCTCTAAAACAAAGCTGGGCAGTGGTCCCTGCTTGCTTCATCGTAAAGGCAGGATCGGGAGAGCCTCAGAAAGCATGGAGTACCCATTTTACAGACGAGAGAACGAAGGTTCAAGGAGCAATAGAGAGAGGAACTCAAGTGTTGGGGTGAGGATTTCCTATCCATGTTCCCACTGCACGGGCCTTTCCCTTAGGCGTCTCTTATAATCCTGGAGAAAACCCACAGGGTGGTTTGCCCAGGGCCTCAACCCTGGTCAGGAAAGACAGTTCTGGGAGCCCAGGCCAGCAGCCCCGAGCCTCTCAACCTCCTACGCACCCTGGCTGTGCGCAGAGGCCGACACGCCCCACCCCCACCCCAGCCGAGTTTCTGGGCCACCTCTGTGCAGAGAGAGGTACCTCTGCTGCAGATTTTGCCATCTCATCCCCACGTTTGCAGCCTCCAGTTGGCTTCTTGTGATTGGCCGAAACTTTTCCTCACTGGAGAGATGGGGAGAATCCAGTCCTCCAACCAGCTGGGAGTAAACAACCTGCAGCACCAAAATGGGAAGGTTCTGCCCCACACGGAGGGGAAGGGACTGGAGTTGGGCATGAGCTGGGGGGCAGAGCTGTCCAGGGACCCCTAAGAGTCTGCACCCTTGACCCTGGTGGAAGCTGCTTCTGACCCAGAAGCTGACCTTCTGTGCCTTCCATTCTGTAATTGAAGCTGTCACTGTATATTCGTAGCGTTTTCTGGAACAAAAGCTTTCTCAAAATTCAATTTGAAAAGTTGTCATCAGGGCTGGCAGTTTGTGTCCACAGAAGGTGGTTGCTAACATGTTCAGACTGGAGGAATTGAAGGGGGTCCTGCCTGCCTACCCCAGCCCACTCCCATGCCTACCACTGCACCATGCTGACTCAGCCTCCTCCAGAGTAGGAAACTCTGCCCTGGGAAAAGCACTTCCTTTCAGTTACCTGTAGTACTTAGAATCACCTGGAGAGTTTAAACAGTGTTCATGCCCAGGCCACCCTGAGACCAATGAAGCCACTGTTTCCGGAGGTGTTGTCTAATAGTTCCCCCAGGTGAGTGTAATGTCCAGTAAGACTGAAAGCCTCTGTTCTATGGTAACTGCTGGAGTTGCCTATTAGCGTCTGTCTTCCTTCTACTAAACCCTCCCAGTGTTCCTTTGGAAACCCTGCTCTCTGGATCTACATGACCCTGAGGTGTTAATGCCACCATCACTCCCAAGCTGCTTTTTTCCTGGGCACTAGCAGGCTAAGAACTATTATTCTACCACGTTTCATTTCACAAAGTCACACTGCAGACAGCCAATGAGAACTCAGAGACTATTTAGCCAAACCCTCCCCCTTTAACGGACGAAACACTAGAGTCAATATGCTTGCCCAAGATCTCCCTCACCATGGGAATGGAGGGCTATTGTGGCCTCCACAAGGACACTTTGTCAGTGACATTTACACCCTTTCTTTGTTTCCCAAAGGATGTAAGTTATGCGGATACTTAAAAATTCTGTGACATGGGTATGTAGGTAGGACCTAAATTTGCTCTTGGTACAATAGATAAATTTGATACTCTTATTTTCCAGGTCACTCATCAAATATACTGGGGTTCTTTCTCTGGGTAACACGGTGGGGATACAACAGAGAACAGGGCAGACAGGGACCAGATGGGTTTATCATGTAAATATGGTATGGCTGAAACCTGATCCTGGATCATCTGGTTCCTGTTCTCTTTGTACTTTCCATCCCCATGTACTGTTAATAGTTCTAAATCAAAGCCAGTGATTTGTATTGGGGGAGAGCCATATTAGCTGATGGGATTTTCAGCCTGTGCTCATTCCCTTACAATAACAGTACTCTCTTTGGTCACTCAGCTTTGTATCTTTGCTGGGTAAAGGACCCAGGGGACTGTGCTACTGACTCAGAAAGTCTGGAAGAAGCAGGAGGGATGACCTGAGGGAATGGTGAGAGGGGAAAGCTATGCGGGGCGGAGCCGCAGGAAAAGCAGGGGTGGGAAATAGGAAGGAAGGGGTTGGGAGAATGAGAAAGGTAGCAGGCTCCGGGAAAACTAGAGAAAGGGAAGAAATTTTGAAGGCATCTCTTATTTCTTTGCCCAGATGTACAAGGGAAGTTCGATCTGCTTTTGATTTTTATTGCTTTTGGCTACTAACCTTGTTGAGTTTTTAAATATAATGCTTTGGCAGGCCTACACCACATGAGAATTGAGAATTTATCTGAGGCACCTTTAATTAAAAGGCATGACGGCCTCTGGCAGGACAGTCAAAGTTTATGCCTTTGTAAGATACTTGGTCCAAATCAAGCATCAATTGCTTTTCTGAAGGGAAAATTAAAACCCTAAACTTTGCACTTTATTTGGATTTCACTGGCTTTTCCCTAATAGGCTTTTCTAAGATCCAGAGTAGAATACCACATCACATTTAGCTATTGTGTTTTCTCAGTCTCCTCTGGTCTGTACTCTAGACAGTTTTTCAAACTAACATTTAGGAGGGTGACCTCAATGGTTTTGAGGAAAGCTGGTCAGGTAGTCTGTAAAATATCTTCCAATTCGGGTTTTGATAATTTATTTTCTTGGTCAGGCTTGGATTATGAGGTCATAGAGGAAGATCACCGAAACAAAGTAGCATTTTCAGCACATCATAGTAAGTGTCCAAGCTATCACTATGATGTATCCCTAATAATGTTAATTTTGACCATCTCTTTAAGGTAAGGTCTGCTTTCTCTAATACAAAGTTAATTCTTTCTCCCTTGGGCATTGGAATGAAGCTGCTAATTGTAGCCCATAGCAGTGGGTAAAGAGTTCTGTCTTTCACCAAGATGAAGAGTTTTCATTTAAAGTTAATAAGGGGTTGAATCTCCAGAGGACAGTCATGCTATAAAGCTAGGGATTGTGCCATGAGAGAGTTGGTAAGCAGTGTTTCAGTTGGAACGAGGAAAAGGAAGCCGTGTGATGGTGAAAGGAATATATGGGAGAAGGAGAAAATTCAGCAGTCATTCTCATTCTGAGAAACTTTGGAGAGACTTTGGAGAACATGTTACATGATCTATAACTCACTATGAGAAGCCCCTGTAGTATATCTTTGAGACAAGTCACAGCAAAGATTGATATTTATTGTCATAGTGTCAGAAGCTACACTGCTATCTTTCCTAATGAAGAATGATCTACAAGACAGTCCTGTTATGTTTGGGTTGCATCAGCAAGCGTAAGTCAGGATGGGTCTAGATAAAAAGTGGGAAATCAGAACTATGAAGACCAACAAGAGCATAGTGTTTAAATTTTTTAACCTCATTAAATGTTTTTAGCGGAAGTGTGAAAGTACATTTTTGTGGCATTATTTATCAGTTCCATAGGAAATCTCAATTATTTATATGAACATATAAAGAAAAGAGCAGTCCCTGATGACATCTTTGCATTGTTTTGAAGATGGGATTCTTTTGTAAATCCTCTATTCCTAAATTACTGCTTTATATTTATATTGGATTCCATTGTGACCCTCATAATTTTGTTATTGCTTTTTAACTTGTATATAATCTTTCCATTTTTTTTGTATGCATTTCTACTATGAAAAGAAAGATTGTTCCACATTCCATGCCTGGTAAGTGATTGACAGTTTTTCAGTTGCTGTTTTCAGCAGGTACATTTGTGTCAGAAGACAAACCCTCAAAAGGTATAGTGAGTGTTAGCTTGCTGGATGAAACTGACCTTAAGCCTCTTGTTTCCATAAAGGAAATGTAGGGCTCCTCTAGAAAGGTGAATTAAATGTTTTGGAAAGAAACAAAGATACACTAACAGCAAATTTCTGGTCAACCAATGTACGTAGTAAATAGGTCCTTCCTCAGGAATTCCCAGAGTCTAAGACATGTTGATGGCCCATCCAAGGAGGTCAGTAAAATTCACAGGCTGGCAGTGTGCACAGAGATCCTTGGCTGGGAGGCAGAAGTCCTTGCCACTGTTCCTGGGCACAGAGTCTACTTTCTAACACAAGCTGTGGCAGCAGGAGACACAGAAAATCAATGAAGCTTCATTTCTATCCAGAAGTCCTCTGTGTACTGATAATGCAGGGAAACTGTTCATGAAGAAGAAAAAAGAACAAGAAATGCTGATTGCATTTAAAGAGCTAGACCTAGTGATAAGCCTGGGACCTACAAATATTCTCAATGATTCAGACAACTACTGTTAGCAGAGGCCAAATTCCAAGTGACATTGTGCCAGATGTACCTTTTATCTTTGTCAGCTGACTCATTAGAAAGAAGGCACTTTTGTTTGTGCCTCTTGTTATATACCAAATCATTAATATTACCAATGAAATTAAAAACCTATTTAGCATTTGCTAGAAGACAGATTTTTTTTTTTTTTTTTTTGTACTAGGGATCAAACTCACGACCTTGTGTTTGCCAGGCAGGCGCTTAAACCACTGAGCTAAATCCCCAGCCCAACAGATTTTTTTTTCTTCTTTGGTCTTTGTCTTTGTAAGTTTCAAGATCACCTCTCCTTAAGAAGGAGGTTTGCCAAGCTAATTCTTAAATACACTGGTCCCCTAAGTCTACCCTGCCCAGAGCCCCTCTACCTTGGTAACTCCTGGACCAGTAGAAGCCAAGGGTCTGCTTAAAGGTCAATGTGACATATTAAACTCAATAAGCTGTTTCAATGGCATTTTTTTAAAAAATGGCGTATTCTACAGGAAAATATAAAATCCTTTGTTTCAATGTCAAAACCTTGATTGGGGTAGGATGGGAGCCATGGTGTGGAGAAATACTCCCAAACCAGAAGCAATGAGATTCTCGGCCTGGAGGTGCGTCCTGGGCCAGACTCTGCACTAATCCCAGTAGCGTGAGCAGCCAGACAGACTGACAGCTCCTGGTCTTTCAAAGAACTTAGATCATCAGCAGGTAAATATGTTTCACTGGCCTGTCCCCTCAGGAGGCCTGGGTGTGGTTTGACCACGTATACTGCACTTGAATTTGTCAGCTGCCCTGATCTGCCTATTTATCTGTCTCTATCCTGTATCCACAACTGATGTACCCTGATGTGGGAAAGGGGAGACAGATGATAACTCAATAAAACGATACCCTAAATCATCTCTAATGAACTTGCATGCTAACACTTGTCACTTAATTTTAAAAAAGACAATCTTCTTATATTTTAAATTCCATACTATCTACCAGTTTACAAAATTATAAAAATATCAACCTCCTTTAATTAACAAAATTTTAATTGTAAAGTAATGCATGATTAATACAGGAAAGATAGCTCAAGTCCCTGTAATGCCAGCAGCCACAGAGATCAATTTCACAAACATACATTTAAATATATGTAGATATGGTATATATAATTTTGCACCCAGCTTAATTAATTTAACAGATTAATAAGGGCATTTTTCTATGTCATGAAATACTCAGAGAATATGAATATAACAGCTATTTAGGTTTTGATCTCAAAAGTCTCTGTCAATTTTATTATTTTCATGCATTTTGGTTCTTCAATTTTTTTCCCTAGTAAATGCTTTAATATTTGCCCACAGGTTCTAAGTCACTATGGATTCTATTCTTGTTTTTATTTATACATTATATATGTTAGTGAAATTAGAATGTTGTCACTGGAAGAGCCCTTTGGAAAAATACCCTTTATGCTGTTTTATGGAAGTACATTCTGGAATGTCTTTTAGAGTACAGAGATTACACAGAATGATGAAACAAACATCAACTGATTTCTAAATTTTTAATTAACCACTAAATATTATAAATAAAATTATAATATAAAATATTATAAATAAAATGTTATAAATAAAATAAAGTCTTATTTGTTATATTTCTATATACTATACTTTACTCTCTCAAACTGATTGACAATCATATATTGGGTGTGTGTCAACCCAAATGTTTATGGTTTTGCCACCTACATGTGGGAAGTATATAGAATTACATTTTTAGACAGCTGAATGTTATCAAACTGAGCATCATATTTTGTTATTTCTCTTTCCATTCATTTTTTATCTATCTATGTTGATTCATATGTCTCTAGTTCATTCATAAAACCTCTATATAACATTCCATCATAATATATAATCTTTTTCCATTTCACAGTTTATGGATATTTAGCTTATTTCCAAATTTTTTCCAGTATAAACAGTGCTACCATTTATATATGACTATATGACTATATTTATATACTTAGTGGCCATTTGTAACTCATTTCATTCTCTCTGTCTCTCTCTCTCTCTGTCTCTCTCTCTCTCTGTCTCTCTCTGTCTCTCTCTCTCTCTCTCTCTCTCTCTCTGTCTCTCTCCCTCTCTGGTGCTTCTGTGTGTTTCAGGTTGCAAGAGAGATACTCTGGGCCATTATGGCCTTCTACTGGCAGTCCCAAAACAGAATTTTATGTACTAGAAACATGTGACTGACTTTACATGGAAAAAAGGACTTTACAGATGTAATCAAGCTAAGGATCTTCAGATGGGGAGGTTATCTTTGATTTTCTAGGTGAACCTTGGTATAATCCCAAGGGTCTTTTAAAAAGGCTGGAAAAAGTTCATACAAGATAAAGATGCTGTACAGCTAGCTTTAAAAATGGATGAAGGAAGGGGCCAATATCCAAAGAATGCAGGAAGTCTCTGAAATTTGGAAAAGTCAAGGAAACAGGTTTTTACCAAATAACTTCCAGAAAGAAAGTTGTTCTGCAGACCATGTTAGACTTCTATCTCCATAGTCTGTAAGAAAAAATTTCTGTTGTTTTGAGAGACTAAAAATTATGTTCATTTGTTATAGTGACAATAGAAAACTAATATGCATACTCATGCCTGGCTACCAACTGATCTGAGATGGATTCACCAATATTCTGCATAACTCTTAAGCCTGGGCAGGACTTGTGATGATGGTAGACTGCTATGACCTGTATCTAGATGGCCCCCCAAAGCCTCACACATTTACCAATGGGGATTTTTGGATGTGGCTGGATCTAGGGTACATTAATGTGGATTAAGGGTATGATATATGGATTAAGGGTATAACAATTGGGTTGGTCAGCTGATTGGTTTAGCATGGTCCTGGGCATGGATGATAGGAAGGCCCACTCAGAATATGAGTATGGGCAGCACCACCAAAAAGGCTTGTAGCCTGAGTGGGATGAAAGGGAAAGGGAGGCTGCTGTAATTTGCTGCCTTCTGCCTACCCTACCATGCACTGTTTCTCCCCTGCTATGCCCCTCAGCCATGTCACCCTGCCTTGGAGCCAGATGACTGACTGTGAACTGATTCTTCTACAAACCGTGAGCTGAAATAAGCTTTCTTCCTTTAGTTTGTGGTGTCAGTTATTTTGTCCTAGCAATGAGAAAGTAACTAAGACACAGACACAAAATTATAAAGAATGAGAACACACAAGAGCCTCTGAGAACTAGGCTTAGGTTGTGACATGTCCCTTCGCCCTTGTGATATTCACTAAAGCAAGCCACCTGCCCAAGCCAATTCAAACAGTGTGGAAATAGATTCCCCTAAACTCTTTCTTTTTAGAAAGAGAAATTATGAGATCACATAACAAAGGTCATGGGTTTAGCGGTGAACAAAGAGTTAGGGTTATGATACCACAACCAGTTTAATCAGCCTCCTGCAGATTAACTCAGTTTCATTTGGGTACTTGATTAACTGCTTCTAATTTAAGTGTTCTAACAAGGTTAGATCTATTCTCAATGGATCTCATACCTGATCTTTCCTTCTAATTCTATATCTGGGCATATACAGGCATTTGCATTCTTACCAAATGTTGTTTTCTGCTAGTTCTCCCTAATTTCAAGTTCAGGTATCTCTTACTTGATAAAATTCTCATTTTGCTGATTCTACAGCTGGTGGGTCTTACGTAATACATAGGTCACCCTTGCTAAATTGTCCTTCTCTTGGGATCTTGATGTGAAACTCATTCTTTGCAACTTGGAAATGAATGTTATCCTACCTCTAGACTTGGTGTCCCTCCTCTGCCACACTTTACTGTGAGGAGTCGCCAGATGGAGTAATCTTAAATCTCTGTAAAGAAAAGGAAATTCTTAAATCTCTGTAAAGAATACTGAATTCTCTGTAAAAGTATACAGACAAGTATGCAATATACCTACAGATGGCACAGCTGTCCTGCTGCTTAAGCTTATGCCACATGTCCACTTTTATTCTGCCTAGGCATCCCACTGTTGGCATAGGAGTCTTGTAAAAGGCTTGAAATTTTCCTAGGATCTACTTGTAAGGGTGGGGACTAATTTTTCCTGCTCCGGTATTTCTCCATAACTGTCTGATTATTTTTCCCACTGTGTCATCTTGGATACTTCTGGTTATAACGTCATGAACTCTGAATCAAACTGTAATAAACAAGAAGGGACAGTATATATCACAAAATAGGAAGTCCAGCACCAAGGTTGGCTGATTCAAGGGCTCAGTGACATCAAGTGGGGCACAGTTCTTTCCTGTGTCTTCACTCTGAAGGATTCACTGCTGGTTTTGTTCCAGAGCTTGCTTCCCTGCATGGTCTGAAGTTGGCAGTAAATAATACCAAAAGCCTGGAATAAGAGTAGCATAATACCAATGGGGAGGAGGAGAAAATTTCTCTGTGGTCTTGTACTAAAAAAGCTTCCCCCTCGTTATGGTTGAGTCAACTCAGAGCAAGTAAGAGTGCATAGAGGAATGCCATGTGCTGATTGGCTGCAGCATGTGTTTCTGAAGCAGGGGCCTCAAGGGGATTGAATTGTGTATCATCAGCTCAGACTGAGCCCCTCTCCTGTGACTAGAGGCGGGATCAGAGTCTCTGGTCCTATGAACGGTGTCAGGTAAGATAGAACCTGGTGAAATACTCCATCAACAAGGAGGTAAGCAATTAGAGAGCTTGTTCATCAATAATGTCCCCTGGAACCACCTTTTCAAAGGTTTGATATATCTACTAGAAGAAACCACTGCACTTATATCTGACACTTGCCTTGCAGTTTCTCTTTCCCCATGTCTTTTAGTGGCAGGAAACTTTCTATTCCTTTCTGTCTCCCTGAAACTTCCTTTCAAATAGAAGCTACTCTGAAGACAATGCTCAGACTCCACAAGTTGATCTTAATATACGAAGAAAGGCTTAAATTTTTAAATCTTTGTTGTTGTTGTTGTTGTTACCAGAAGCTAGTTCTCTAAACCTTTGTTTCACTTGACTTAAAAAACTAAACAGTAACAAAAAAATTCTACTGGGCATGGTGGGACACATTCGTGTGACAGCAGTCCTGAAGGGTGAAGGAGGAGGATGGAGAGTTTGAGCCACCTTGGGCAACTTCACTATTTAGCAAGATCCTGTCTCAAAATAAAGATAAAATAAAAGAGGGCAGGAGAGATAGCTCAGTGAAAAGGCCATGGGTTCAGTCCCTGGTAACACCCACACACACACACACACACATCCTTTGTAGTTCGATGATACTTGGTATTTGCCAGGAAGCACCTACCATCTCCACAAAGATGTACTTTTTGGTGGTCCAGTGATTAGACAGATCGATCTATAGTACATTTAGTACACATTTTTAAAATGCAGCAAAAAACATAGTTTATCCTCATCACATATCTGCATGTCTGTTTTTTCCTTCAGGATCAGGAAATTAAAGCCTCAAATGCAGACGCTAACAAGCTGTCCCTGGTGCTCAATGCCCATCAGGTGGCTTTCCCCAGCTCATCATTATAATGGCTTCCTTCCTAGAAATTAATGTAAGTTATAACTATCTATTAATTTGCAATTATACCAACTTATTTGTGTGTTACTCTGCTATCTCTTTTCTGCCTAGAATGCAAGATCTACATGTAGACTTCATCCATGTAATTCAATATTTTATGCCCAGCATCTAACTGAGGACCCAGCACAAAATAAGCCAATAGTTATTAGTTGGATGGATGAAGAAGTGAAATTTCTCTTTCTAAATTGAATAACTCTTACATGGTGAGCACTTTCAGATCCATTATGTTAGCTAAGTTGCAGAATGAGGTTACTCTGTCAGGTTATAATAACGATGGTCATATTAGGGTACAGAAATGCCAAGTAACATGTTCAAGAACACACTGATAAATACTAATCTCAAATTCAGATTCTTTGTCTCAAGCTCTGTGTTCTCTCCATTTTGTCCTATGCTTTAAAGTTCTCAAAGTTTAAGGACCACTTTAACAGACAGAGGTGGTATAAAGATCTTTCTAGTCAGTTACCAGAGCAAGCAAACTTAGGAAGGTGGGAGGCAACAGGAAGCATTCTGAGAGAAGTTGGTGGTGCATTCTGGGAACACATTAATGTACCTATCATTATAAAATGCCTTTCCACAGGGCAATCCTTTCACTATACTGTTTGGATGCAAAAGCTACTACCGCCTCCAGCAATGCCCACATTCCCTGCATAACAAGAGTCTGGCTGGAGGACAGAGCATTGCACAAAGGTAAGGAAGATTATATTCAGCCTTTGTCTTTCTGGAATATTCCTGGAGCTAGAACCACAAGGGAGCAAGGTCAGCAATGAGAGCTTGGGGCTTCGCCTGCATCAAAGGGAATATTCCGAGGCCCTGCAGGACTGCCTGCTCCAAGCTTAAGGACTGAGGAGCCTAGGGAGCTGAATGGGGTCTGAGGTTGCCAGAAGGCAAATGATGCTGATATTCTCTTCCCATTGAAGTCTCAAGGTCTTTAACATCAGGAATCTGAGATAGCTCTGATGCTCCAACTGCTGTCCAAACTTTGCCCTGTTTGATGAGCTTCCTCTCAATATGAAATAGGATCAACATTACCTCAAAGTACCTATCAGCAGGGCTGAAGGTCATGCATCGGAAGTCGCTGTTCTCATTCATTTTTTTATAGATTTGCCAGGTGATTTGGGTTCTATATTGCTTTCCTGGGAATCACAAGGTTCTACAAAAAATGTGGCTTAAGACTCGAGAAATGTACTGCATCACAGTTCTAGAGGCTGGAAATCTGAGATCAGGGTGGCGACAGGATCATGTTGCCCCTGTGACTGTGCATAGAAGTCTTCCTTGCCTATTCTTAGCTCTTGTAGTGGTGCTGGTCAATCCTTGGCATTCAGGTGCTTGTAGCTACAGCATTCCAGTCTCTCTCAGTCATCTCATGGCATTCTTCCTGTGCAACTCTGTCTCCATAATATAAGGCCACTAGTCATTTTGGATTAGGGCCCATACTAATGATCTCATTTTAACTTGATGATATCTACAAAGATCTTATTTCCAAACAAGGTCACACTTATAGGTAGCAAGGGTTAGAACTTCTACATATCTTCGGGGGGAACACAATTCAACACACAACAGGATAAGATTTCTATGCCCATCTTTTTTTGAAGAAGGAGACTGAGGCTTGGAAACAGAGATTTATGTAATATCATTGTCATGGATCAATAACCATGGTGGCCCCACTTTTTTCATGCATCTCTGTGGCTGTTTCCTGGAAGTGCCTTTCCAGGATGACTCTCGGTTCAGTCAGTGGAACAGAGCAGGTACAGCATAAGCAGAGGCTCTAGACTTCCATCCATGCACACACCACAGCTCTGCAAACACCATGGGGATGAACTCAGACAAAACTGTTCGATGATGGGGAACTGTATGGAAAAAGACCTCGGTCTTCTCGGCATCACCGTAAGTCAATGAGCACCAGTCAAACCTCCAGGTGACCCTGGATGCCAGAGTCAGCCCCACCAAGATCAGACTAGCTCCGCCCAAACCAGCAGAACCCATTGCTGACTCACAGATTCACGAAGGATCAAGAGTTTTAAGCCACAAAATTTGGACTTGGATGGTTACACAGAGCAAACTGACTGGCATAGTCACATAGATGGTACATAGCAGGGCTGGAACTTGAATTCATTCTAAGATTTGCTTATACCACAGAGTCCTGAATCAAAAGATAATGGTTTGTAATTCTTGTGCCAATCATACCACAAGAAACTCTTGTGCCCACCACCAGAGCTGACATATAGAGACTCTTAATTTCATTTCTTAAATGTCCTATTTCTCTTCTTTTTAAAAAGTTCTTTGGAGATTTCTATTTCACAACTGTAACAGAAAGTCAGAGGAGTGGGCTCTAATTATGTCATTTACAGCTTCAAGAAGATAGATCAAAACCTAGAGTGTGAATGGGAAAATTGGCAAGAAAAGGGAAAAAATTGGGGGTCTGCTGGTTAAATCACAGGTGTCAGAGAAGCCAGCCAAGAGCTCCATTATGTTGTGACATTTGCCTACCTAAATTATGTCCTAGAGAAGATAAAGTTTAACCCCTGCCTATGTAATAGGAAAGAGGCCACTGTTAGGAGGTTTGGTGGACTCCTCATCCTCTCTTCTCCTGGAGACTTATGGGAAGAATTCCTCCTTTTGGAAATATTTAAAGATATAGTGAAGGAAATCTCGGGAATAAGAAGTAGAGCTGTTTTTGAGATAGGCTGGCCTGGCAGTATGCAAGAGAGGAGGCAGATGAAGATGTGCAACTGAACCCGTTAACTTTTACTAACAAACCATCCTAAAGTGGCATCAAACAATCACTTATTGTTTCTCAGAAGCCTATAGTTTTACTAGAAAGTTCTGCGAATCTAGCTCAATCTTGGGTGTTCTGGCAAGAATTTCTCAGATGTCCACTGTCGGCTGCCAGGCTGGCTCCCAGCCATCTGGTCCAGGGTGGCCTCAGTCCATGTGCTTGGCTCTGGTCCATGGGATGGCTGGGCTTTCATCCATGTGCCCTTCACATCTCTCCTGCAAACTAGCACAAGCCTTCGGCCTTCTTGACTAAGAATTCTCAAGACAGACAGCCAAAATGTATGTGTGCTGTTTTAATCCTCTCTTTCCCTTGAGTCAGTAACTTCTCTTATCAGCTAAATACACCTCATGACCAAGCCCAGAATCATTGTAGAAGGCCACAGACTAAAGCTGTAGATAAACAGAAGTGTGAAAAACTGTGTATATTAATGTAATCAATCTACGATAACAAGTCAATGAGCTTGTGAAGCTGGACACAGAAATGGAGTTTTGGAAGGGAGAATAGCAAAATTCTTGGAGTAAGAGCAATTGGTATATTTGGAGAATTTAGAAAACAGTGTGATAACAAAATGAAAGTCTATTCTTGCATGAGAACCTGAATACATATTTGGACTAGCCTATGGTGATCCAGTTTGCAAGAGACTCCCATCCCAGCCCCACAGGTCTCACCCCTCCTACTGCTGCTTAGCAACTAGGCAGGAGACAGAAAACCCTCCTAGAAGACAGAGGAAGAGATCCAGTGAGTGCTAAGGTATCCAGCATATGTTCTTAGGCCTATGAGCAGCTTTGGGTAGAAACACAGCTGACATTGCTACTTCCATTTCTCAAGCTGTGGAATAAGATGCCGTCATTCTAAATCCAAGACCCATAAAATAATCCAAAAGCTTATAACAAATTCTATAAAGTTTCTACCTTACTCCCAAGAGTAACACCTGCCTTCACCTTCTTTCCCATCCATGCATGTTTTGCATGTGTCCTTTGCATGTTATTAAGCAGAACTTGGGTAACAAGGCCAACGTTCTAAGCATCACTTTCTGACAGTCCAGAAAGCCAACCTTGTCATCTTCCTTGTTCAACCCTTATATCATCTCTCCCTAACTAGAAAAATACTCCACTTGTAATGAGTTCCAATCTATATTTGTTTAGAAAGAAAAATATATCGTGAGCCAAAAACAGGTACATGTAAAACAAAAGGAAAGAAAAACAATCAGACACCAGTGGTAGGATACAAAGTAGCACAATGAAAAAGACGTGGAAAATGCTATGGAGACCATGTGATCCAAATTTTAGGTCCTCACAGAAGTATCTCGCATCCTCACATCTCACACCTCTCACATCTGGGTGATGGGCCTAGAGAGTCGATACATTTCAGTACAAAGAATAAAATAGAAGACATTATAAAATTAACTTCTGTTTCATTTTACTTTTTTAATGTAGTGACTAGAATATTTAATATCACATAAATGTCTTGCACTATATTTCTGTCGAACAATGCTTGCTATCCAGATGTTCCCCACTCAGAGTCTCCTGCTGTCATAGGTGGAGCTTTTTCCAGAGGCAGCTGAATCTAGAGAGTGTGATTGATTCATGGCTCAATGCTAGGATTAAGGGTGGGTGATTATAAATCAGTGCACTGATTAGTTTGGCACTGCTCTAATCCAGGTAGCCTGGATACAGTATAAGGGGACCAAATGATACTGTTAAGGTCCTTTGTTACTTTTGCTACATTCTGTGTGTCACAAACTGTTCTCCTCTGCCAAGCCACCCTACCATGGAGCCAGCCAATCATAGACTGAAACTTCTACAAACTGTGAGCTAAATAAACTTTTTCTCCTATAACTTTAATGTCAGCTTATTTTGTCTCAGTGATGAGAAAAGTAACTAAGTGCTAGACAGAGTAAAGCAAACAATCAATTGGATTGAGTTTTCTCACCAGACTGGCTGGTGATTTTGGCTTTGCACAAACATTTCATTAATTAACTGATCACCTATTCTGAGCTTGGAATAAAATAACAGTTAAACCAGAGATAAGAACATGAGCATATATTATAAATTAGTCAATTACAAATAATTATGGAAGAATTATAGTAGAAGGAAAGAAAGGATGAATAACAGTAATTGGCCAGTGACCAGGATGGTTTCTTTATATGCAAAGACAGGTACAGAAAGCTTCTCAGAAGAGAGACGGTAAGACTTGAAAGCTAAAGATGTGCAAAAATCTGGGTGAGAAGAACACCTTACAAAAATGTTAAATGATTACTCCATGTTAGGTAGCTACCTTCTCAATCAAACTAGGATTATATACTCAGATTAGTGCCCATCTATGGTTTTACCTATTTGTGAGAGAGGCCACTTTCCCTCTGACAAGGTCACTGTCATTGAAAGTTTTTTTCCTGTCCCATCATAAAGGACCTAGCTCAGTCCACTACTGACTGATAGGGAAGTGCCCAGTTAATTTCCTAAGGGCAGGAAACCCAAACAACAGTCATATCCATGTAGATGTGTGGTATGTCTAAAGGAAAAGCAACCTTTTCTACTCTTTTTAGCATTTTGATTGCCTGTGACAAGAACCAATTACAAAGATTGCAGAGCATTAATAAATGGAACAAGAAAATGATAAAAATGATTTCTGAGAAAGAGATAATTAGGTACATCTTTCCAAACCCATGACATAGTAGGATCAGGATAACATGTTTGAGGAACAGAAATGATCTACTGGGAAAATAATGGTGATTGTGAGAGAGAAATAGAATTTGGAAACAAGGAACCGACTGACATGATAGTGGCATGGAAGATATTAGGTCTGGAAGGAAGGTGATCCCTTGGGGTTTCTGTAGACTGAAAAAATAGACATAATCTGTCAGACCAAATTACAGAGCTTTACCTGCAATGCTGATGAAGGAGAACCATCTTTTCCCCATATTTCAAGTTTCCAGTAATTCTCTTGAACTCTAGGGGCTGCTGTGAAATTGCAAATGTGTGGTGTGGAGCCATTCAAGCCATACATCCTGATTTTTGTTTTTTCTTTTCTTCCCTGTTGGTATATCTAAAAGCTGAAGTGACTGGGAAGCCCAAAAGGACAGTGACATCACATATTTGGAGAAAAGCCAATATAGTTGTGCCAAAAGAATAATTCAAATTTTAAAAACTCGTTTACTAAAAAACAACGATAACAAAAATGTTTCTAGTTTGGGCTTCTTTCTTGAGCTCTAGGCATATAGATCCAATGACCCATATGACATCCAAGCACCAATGGAAATCAGAATAGCTCATGGTCACCCCCAAATGGGTCATGACTAAAATAAAACTTTTGGTTTCTACGCCCAATTTTTCCTGGCTAAGGGAATTAACACCTATTAGTTACTCAAAACCATACTCTCTCATGTGCATTCAGCCTTCAAGCCAAATTAATTCTGCCTCCAAAGTATATGTAGAACATTATAAGTCTCATTTCCATTCCTTCCCACAGTCTGGGCTGCCATCTTTCTACATGAACTGAACTGGTGTCCTAGCTTCTGTCCTGGATCCCAGTGCCCCAAGTCATTCTTCATGTAACAATCACAAGCCCACTCAGATCCATGAGAGGATTTATAGACCCTCAAGCACTCCCTGCAAGAAGTGTCAAAGTATTGGTGGCCATTTCTTTTTAATTGTTATGCTCTTGCAGAAATTAGTATCTGTTGTAAATTCTTTCCTTTGGCATCACCACTGCTTCTGGTCATTGACCTTGATCAATTAAAAAGAACATCAGCTCTGTCCTCTACTAACTCAGATTTTCAGTGGTATACCCATGAAAACAAAGCAGGCCTCTTTTAGATTAAAATGACTGACTCCACCCAGTTCTATGTCTCTTGATAGTTAGCTCTAGTTCTCTTTCAGCCACTTACTAGGCAGTTGGTCTTGAGAAAATTATTTAATTTCTGAGGGCCTCAACTTTTTCACCTGAATTGAACATCCTTGTTTAATTAAACAGCTTATCACTAACTGCCTTGCCATTCAGCCCCACTCTGAGACCCATTCACTGACCATGCTCAGACTCCCATGAGCATTTACTGACACTTTTAAAATTGCATGTGTTGTAAATGGTCTGCTTGTGTCTTGCTGTTTTACAGGATGTGATATAAGCTTCCTGAGAATTTGAGCTGTTTTACATTCCTCCTTCCTAGCATCCCCAAATTATTTGAACCAATTTTAGATGCTATGATTGTTTTCATAACCAATTTTCTAAAAGCTGCTTTTCCTTTTTGGACTCAGCCAATTTGTCCCCATTCCAGTTTTCCAAGCAAGCTCCTGTCTGATTTGGACTTTTTTTTCTTATTTTTGCAATGCCTTCTTTCTACAATTTTTTCTGCAGTTGTCTCACTCAGAAGAGTCTTCTATACCTTTTGTTGGCAGTTTCTCCTGTTTGAATTTTCTTTTGCACTCTGTTAAAGTTACAATGCATGCTGAGCCAGATAACTGAATTTCTTTTGCACATTAAAGATTATTTAAATTGGGGTAGAAGACAAAGGTAACGCATTGTTCAAAATTATTAAAAGTCTTCAAAATCAGTCATGATCAATTTGCCTGTAGGCAGAAGAAATTTATTTTGTTGCTTATTCTACAAGCCTCTTTTTAAAAATTTTTTAACATAAGCCTCAAATATTCATGAATATATCACTGTATGTAAATTAATATAATGAAAATAAGTTATGAGACAATCTCATATTTTTAATACAAATAAGCTACTATCAGACTTTTAACACCCCAGGATATTGAGTTTTACACCTTTTTCTAACTTTTTTATTTTGGTATAACATATACATAAGAGAGTTCATATAAATAATTGTGTACTTTGAAAAGTTCCCTCAAATATGAAGCACCCATGTTACAGCTAAAGGGTTGAGTTTTAATCCAGTTGGAGAATGCTCAATGTGGGCTCTTGAGAAACACCTGTATACTTATTTTACTTTATTGTTAATGTTATGCAAGCATGAGGCTATCTCTCCAACCGAGTTATTTATTCTACATGGACTGATAGTAATACCATAATTTATACCATATTTTTTCTACCACAGATCTAGTTAAGTGTCCTGAAATAAGAACACTTTCAGTAAATGAGTAAGAGCCATATTAAGATTCAATTTGTAAAATATTAATATAAGCCAATCTCTGCTTTACAGGTTTCTATATCCTGTGTAACCTTCTACATCACTGACCTTTCCTTCTAAATCTTTTTCCTAGTTCCAATTTCATTGACAAAGTATTTGCATAGAGCTCATTTATTCACCTATACTCTCCCTCTAGTTGAACTCAATTATTCCCAAGGCTTAACAGCATATAACACCAACAGCTAAAGACTTTTAAATTAAAATCCGTACTACAATCAATTAATTACATTGATGGCCCAGTTAATGGCCTCCCTCTACCATACCTCTTTGCAGTATGACTTTGCAAAAGCTCCACCTAAGAGGTGGAGTCCTTTTCCCCACTCACTGAACTTGGCTGGCTTTATAACTTCCTGGGCCAGTATGATGCAGGGAAGAAGCGACACATGAAATGTAAATTTGAGAGTTTACTTCCTCACACTGCATAAACAAACCCAAAGCAACTAGTAGAGAAAGAAAATCCACCTAGATCATTACACTGGCTGACAATCAACCAATCCCCAGAAGCAGAGCCATCTAGCCAACTCATCCAGCTGACTACTGAGGGATGAGGGAATCCGAGGGAGGGCAAATGAGACTCCCAGACTAACCCAGGCTGGTAACCAGCTTGCAGAATCATAGGGTAATGGATGATACTAGTGTTAGGCTGCTAACTTTTGGTTTGGTGTGTTACACAGAAGTAGCTGACTGATACACCACCTTGGGCTTGAATACAGACATATATTCAATACCAACCCGACATTTCTGTATAGATTGGTCAGAGCCATTTAACAAGAAACATGCACTAAACTGTTGATTTTCACTCCATCTCCAATACCCTTGTGTATATTGTCCTCCCAAAAAACAGCCCCACCATCTATCAAGTTCTTCAAGCCAGATATCTGAAAGATGTCATTTAATTCTCCTTCACACTCCCACCCCTACTGCATCCAACCCATCGCAAAGTCCTTGTGACTCTATTTTCTACGTTTTGCTTGACTCCATAGACAGCTCTTGCCCATTCTACTTATAATCATCTCCACTCTTTTTCACATAAAAGCTAAAGATTTAGCTTAAAAATCTTACAAAATAGTGTCACTTCCCAGTTTAAAACCTTCAAAAAACCTCCCCTTGCACTTAGAATTAAATCTAGATTCCACATCATGGCCTCTGAGGCCCTCCGTGCCCTAGTCCTTCCCATTCTTCCGGTCTTTCTTCTTGCTACTCTAACTTGCTACCTTCCAACCTGGTTGCTCTCTCACCTCCCCAGTGTCCTTTTGCCCTTGTTCCCTTATCTGCTACAAAAGCTCTTCCCCCGCTGCAGGCTCTTGGCTTGCTAAGCACCTTTACATCTTTCTAGTCACAAATTTAAAAACCCATCTATCCCTTGGAGGTCATTGTTAGCCAATCTGCCTTCATCTGCCAATCTGCCAATCTACCAATCTGGGTTTACTACCCCACCATTTTCCCCCATAATGTCACCCTGTTCAGTTCACTGACAGTATTACCATTGCTGAGTCTTGGTAGGTTTGGTTCCATGCCTGTATTCTTCACTGCATCCTAAGTTCCACGATGGTAGGAGCTTTGCTTGTGTCGTATTATCAGTGCTTCCCACAATTTGGGCCATAGTAGACACTCACTAAACAAGAGACAAATAATGAACTTAATACAGCCCTTCCAATAACACTATCAAATAGATTTTTTGCTCTTGTTTTCCAAACAAGAAATTTGTGAGTAATTTTTTTTTATTACTCATGCTCAGAGCAGGTAGGAAGTGTGGGAATATATACACTGATGAGTCCATTTTTTCAGGAAAGAGAAAGAGACAGAACCTTTATATTTTCTATATGCCCTGATCACCAAGCTCTCACTTTCAGTAACTTGAGAAAAAAACAGTCATGAACTTGTGGAGGGATTGTCGCAAAGGGATGTGAAAACTAAATGATCCAGCTCATAGTAGGTGTTTTCTACCCCCTTGGACAGCTGCAGTTGCCCCCAGAGAGATATCCTCTTGCTGATGCATCCAGATGCAGGGAGGCAGTGATAGATAGTGGTGGCTTTTCCTCTTGCCCTCCCTCTTGGCAAAGACTAAATATTTCCCAGAGGCCCCCAACAATTTCTAGTTACATTTGGCCAGGATTTGATCCCACTGCCACAACCAGACAAATAATCTGTGTAGGAGGCCAGGATTACCACATCCGGTTTACCTTCATCCCCATTCACCAATTATCCAGACTACTCTTACTGCCACTTCAGTGCATCAAGGCTCTGACAGCCATGAGAGAAGTATGGCTGATCGTGCGAGCAACGGCATCTGCCATGACAATGCAATCGCCAGTGTCCCTTTTGTTCTACTTTATCCTAGAAAGTGTATGTGCCATGGGTTCAGTCACTGAACTAAGAGACTTGCTGGGCAGTCTGATGGCACTGATTCTCAACAGAGTCACATTCTGCTTTCCCCAGGAACTGATGAACCATGTGTTTAGGTAAAAAATTTCAGCTTCTCATTTTCTGACAATGGAAAATTTACCTACTAGACAGCATGAAAATGAAAACAACAAACAATATAATAAGGCATTGTGCTGATGCTAGATGTAATATTGTCCTGATAACTAAATCTAGCCTTCTTGTCAATTCAGGACTGAGCAAACAACCTAAACATCCTAATATCAGAATAAGTCACTTTTAGTGAACCCCAGTATTCCCCTCCCCATAAAGGCAATTTTTATTTTTCAAAACAATTCGATCTATGTGTTTCTGTTTCACTGGCAGTCACACAAAAGTTGTTGAAAACTATATACAGACTAACAGAGGCAAGTTTTGACTTATAGACCTGGCCTTTGAGAATTGGGAGACTGGTTTCTAGTCTTGAAAATTCCAAGAACTCTCTGTAGAGGAAATCGCATAAAGACTGATTTCTTCTGTGAAATTTAGAGGAAAGAAATTAAGAGCTTTTTCATTTCTAAAATTATATGATTGTTTCTAATATCCAAACTGAAACCAATTGAACAAAATATTAATCATGCTAATTGATGCACCTATAACTAACACCCTCCAAATTAAGTAGTTCAGCACAGTAACAGTTTATTTCTCATGTAACAAGCCAATCCAAGTCACAAGGCTTGGTTCATGTCTTATTCCAAGCAATATTTCAAGGACTCAGCTCCATCCACTTGATGATGTTACCATCCTTTACAGTGGCACACATGCCCCCTGGAGAGAACAGTGGACGTTAGGAAGAACAAAGGTTTCATGAGTTTGTGTAACTTTGACCACACACTTTGCCGGAACCTTGTCACATGCTCTCAACCTAATAAAAATTAGTCTGGGATTCCTGAACTCTGCATCATGTTGGAACTTTGGGTGCTGGAGAACAGGCGGCCTACTTGCCGCCCTGGTGAGCAGCTGGTGGCCTGGCAAACCACTGGCACACCAGGGCGAGAACTAGCAGCGACTCCTAAGCTCTGTGTCATGTTGGAACTTTGGGCACTGGGAGATAAGGCAGCCTACTGGCCGCCCTGGTAAGCAGCTGGGGGCCTAGCAAGCCGCCGGTGCACCGGGGCGGGAACTATCAGCCATTCAGGAACTTTGCATCATGTTGGAACTTTGGGCACTGGAGAACAGGCAGCCTACTCGCCACCCTGGTAAGCAGCTGGGGCCCTGAGCGGGCTAAGAATCAGACACTGATCCATCCCCCGCGCCCTGTAGCAAGTCGGCACCAGCAGTCTGTGTATCTTTTTGGAGGATGAATGTATACAGCATGACAAGTAAGGGGGATTTCCTTCTATCATCTCTTTGAAGGCAAATATTTTTATCACTGTTTTGCTCAGTTTTGATTAATAGTACTGCTTTATTCAATATTCTGTTTTTAAAAGTTCGAGATTTCCTTCCATTTTCCTCTATTTGATTGAAAGAACAGCTAATGTGAACAAAATGGGCTGTACTATTGAGCCCATTGCTTCTGTCCTGGTGACCTGCTCTGAGGTTCTGTGGTGGTTTTATTGCAGTGTGGTCACATGGGTTTGTTCTGTCTTGTTCTGCTGCATTTTGCTACCTTAAAGAAAAAAA
>PVLA01016141.1:0-21991 GCA_004027455.1 Hydrochoerus hydrochaeris
TTGCATCTATGTTCATTAGGGAGATTGGCCTCTAGTTGTCTTTTTTAGTAGGGTCTTTCTCAGGTTTTTGTACTAGAGTGATATTTGCTTCCAGGAATGACTTAGGGAGAACTGCTTCCCTTTCAATTTCTTTGAAGAGTTTGAGGAGTGTTGGCATTAAGTCTTCTTTGTATTTCTTGTAGAATTCTGCAGTGAATCCATCTGGGCTTGGATTCTTTTTTATTGGTAGGAACTTGATTACATTTTCAATTTCATTAATAGAAATTAGGTTATTCAGCAATTCTACATTTTCTTGATCCAGCTTTGATGGTTCATATGTTTCTAGGAATCTGTCCATTTCTTCTGTGATATCGAACCTATGAGAGTAGAGGTTTTCAAAATAGTTGTTGATGATCTTCTGTGTTTCCACAGGGTCAGTAGTGATTTCTCCTTTTTCGTTCTTTATTGCATGAATTTGAGTCTTTTTTTCCCCTTTTTTTAAATTAGGTTGGCTAGGGGCTTACCAATTTTATTCATTCTTTCAAAGAATCAACTCTTTGATTCATTGATTCTTTCAATTGTTTTCTTTGTCTCTATTGCATTAATTTCTGCTCTGATCTTTATAATTTCCTCCCTTCTTTTGGCTTTGGGCTTGGCTTGCTCTTCTTTTTCTAGATATTTCAGGTGTAATATCAGATTGCTTATTTGTGTGCATTCTGTTTTCCTAATTTGGGAACTCAGTGCAATAAATTTTCATCTGAGGACCACTTTCATTGCATCCCACCAGTGCTGGTAAGTTGTATTTGTATTTTCATTTGCTTGTAGGTATGGTTTAATTTTTTCTTTAATTTCCTCTATGACCCACTGATTGCTCAAGAGTGTATTACTTAATTTCCATGTGTTTGTGTGGTTTTTGCAGTTACTTTTATCATTAATTTCCAGTTTCATGGTGTTATGATTTGATAACATGCATGGGATAATTTCAATTCTTTTGCATTTACATAAATATGATCTGTGGGTTAGTATATGGTCTTCTTTAGAGAACATCCCATGTACTGGTGAGAAGAATGCATATTCTGATGTTGTTGGATGGAACACTCTGTGTATGTCTATCAAATCCATTTGTTCATAGGTGTGATTGAGTTCTGTTATTTCTTTGCTGATTTTCTGTCTAGTTGATCTATCCCTTTGTGTTACTGGTGTGTTAAGTTCTCCTGTTGTAATTGTGTTATTGCATATTTGTTTTTTCATTTCTGTTAATACTCACTTTGTGTAGCTGGGCTCTCTGGAATTTGGAACATATATATTTAAGATTGTTATCTCTTTGTCTTGCAGTTTTCCCCTAACTAGTAGGTAGTGACCTTCTTTATCTCTTCAGACCATTCTTGGTTTGAATTTCACATGATCTGTAAACAGAAAAGCTACCCCCACTTTTTTTTTGAGTTCC
The DNA here is from genome assembly GCA_004027455.1 of Hydrochoerus hydrochaeris. Classification (NCBI taxonomy): domain Eukaryota; kingdom Metazoa; phylum Chordata; class Mammalia; order Rodentia; family Hydrochaeridae; genus Hydrochoerus; species Hydrochoerus hydrochaeris. The sequence goes on from PVLA01016141.1 coordinate 1,427, forward strand.
TGTTGCATGTAGTATTGTGTTCCATCCTTTGAGTTTCAGTGTATAAGTTTCCTTTTTGGTTAGATGGGTTACTTGTAGACAGTATATGGTTGTATGTTGTTTCTTCATCCATTCTACCAGTCTGTTTCTTTTAATTAGTGAATTGAAGCCACTTCCATTAATGGTTATAACTGTCATATATTGGTTTATTCTCAACATGTCATCTTTCTGATGTTGTATCTTAGCTTTCCATTCTGTTTAATTGTCTGTCTTGTTTAGTGTTTTTTTCCTATGTGTATCTAGAATGTCTTTGAGTATTCTTTCTAGGTTTGGTTTGGTGATCATGAAGTTCCTCAGCTGTTCTTTGTCATGGAAGTATCTTATTTCTACATCCATTTTGAAAGACAGTTTTGCAGGGTACATCAGTCTGGGTTTGAAATCGTTTTCTTTAGGGTTCTGAAAAACTTCACTCCATGCTCTTCTTGACTTCATTGTTTGTGTTGAGAAGTCTGCTGTGATTCTGATAGGTTTTCCTTTATGCATGACCTGTGTTTTCTCTCTAACAGCTTTTAATATTTTGTTCTTATGTTGGATTTCTGGGAAGGTGTTAGTTATATATCTGGGAGTAGTTTTGTTTTGATTATGGCTATTTGAAGTTCTATGTACCTCACTAATCTACATTTCAGTTTCCATACTCATTTTTGGGAAGTTTTTAGCTATTACTTCTGTAAATAGCCTCTTGATATCATTTGTGTTTTCCCCTTCTTTATCTTTTGTCCTTATTAATCTTATATTTTTTTCTTTGCATCATCTTGTAGCTGTTGAATTGTTATTTCCTGATTTCTTGTTAGTGTTAGCAGATCTTTCCTTTCCTGTTAACTAGCTGCTATCTTATCTTCGAGGTCTGAGATTCTATCTTCACTTTCATTGAGGCAGTTTTTGAAACTTTCATTAGAGTTTTGATTTCCTGTATATATCTTTGAATCTGCTTAATGTATTCTGTTTGTCTCTTAAACTGTTCATTCAGGGGTTCTATCATTTTTCTTTGTTCCTCTAATTTTTTAGTTGTGTCTTCATTGTATGCATTCAGTATTTCTTTCACTACTTTTATCATTTCTTCTTTTACCTGGCAGAATATTTCTGATTGGAGTTTACTCATAGCTTCCTGTACTTGCTTCTTTATTTCATTTGATATCATTTCATCCATTTCAGGTGTATGTGTAGTATTTCCTCTATGTACATGGCTCCTAGGTTTTCTTGGGATGGGCTGGAAGTTTGAGATTGCATTTGGTCTTTCATTTTGTCATTTTCCAGATTTCCATGTTTCCAGTGACTTTCCAGAGTTTTCCCTGGATGTGTTGGAAATCACCTCGGCTTTGGCTCCCCTTGTGTGGTGAGCCTGGTTCCCCTGGTTGAATGAAGGTTACTGGGCACATTCCACTCAAGACTATGGAACCTCTGGAGTCTAGTCCAATGATGTAAGGGGGCAGGGCAGGCACCCATATGCCAGGATTGATGGTTCCTAACTTTTCTGGGCCTGCCCTATGGAGCTGCAACTCACTTCACAGCACAGCACCTGCTTGGCTCCCCCTTCAGTGGACCTGGCTCCCCTGGTTGAATGAAAGTAACTGTTTGCAGTCCACTCAAGCCTGCAGAACCTCTGGAGCCTAGTCCAGTGAGCTAAGTGGGCTGGGCAGGCACCCAGTCACTGGGATTGATAGTCCCAAACTTTTTTGGGCCTGCCTTGGCAACCCGCAACTGTCCTCATGGTGCAGCCCCAGCTTGGTCCCTGGAGGTCTAGCTTTGAAATTTATGTCTCTTACATTTCTTTATTATGTCCTGTTTTGTTGTGTTTAATTTTACCCCCTTTAAAATAAAAAAAAAGTCTTAAGGCCCACACTCCTCAAACTTTTCAATGAAATTGTAAGGAAAGCAATTGTTCCTAACTCATTCCTGGCAGCAAGTATTACTCTGGTACCAAAACAAGAGAAAGACCCGATCAAAAAGGAGTTACAGGTCAAACTTCTTAATGAACATAGTTGTAAAAATCCTCAATAAAAGACTGTCAAACAGAATTTAGCAAGCCATCTAGAAGATCATACACCATGGCCAAGTGGGATTCATCCCAGCAATGCAGGGATGGTTCAACATACACAAATTAATAGGCATAATACTTTATATCAATAGCACCAAAGCTAAGAATCACATGATTTTCTCAATAGATGCAGAAAAAAGTTCTTGATAAAATCCAACAGTCATTCATGATAAGAAACCTACAGAAATTTGGGATAGATGCTTTTTACCTCAATCTGATAAAAGCCATCTATGACAAACCAACATCCAGCATCATGTTAAATGGTCAAAAATGAAAACTTTCAAAAATCAGGAACAAGACAAGCCTGTCCACTATCACCACTCATATTCAATATAGTGCCGGAAATACTTGCCAGACCAATTAGACAGAGAGATAAATAAAAGGAGGAAGGATAGGAAAAGAAGTTAAACTATCATTACATGCAGATAGCATGATATTCTATATAGAAGACCCCCAAAACTCAACCAAAAGACTTCTAGATGTAATAACAGAATTCAATAATGTAGGTGGATACAAAGTCAACACTGAAAAATCAATAGCATTCCTATGTACAAACAAACTCACTGAGAGGGAAATAAGAGAAACCACACCTTCAGAGTCGCATAGAAAAAATGAAATACTGGAGGAGAAGACAAGATGGCTGATCAGTGAGCAACAAAATACAAAGCCTCCAGGAGAAACAACTCATACACCAGAATAAAACACCATGGAGAGACCCAGACAGAGGGAGATGGATCCTCTTGACACAGGAAGAAATTAAAACATAAAAAAGCTCATCAAATACTTTGGGACTACAACTGAAACAGCTGAAAATTACAGGACACTGTGTTTTCATGGAGACCCACCAAGTGTGCACCAGCTTGAATCCATGCCAGCTGGCAAAGCCACCCAAACACGTTCCTGCCACCACTCACAGGACACAGAGCAGCGCTGAAGTTGGGGGTTGGTGAGCCCAATGGAGAGCAGAGCTGGCAAAGGGACCTTCATTAATCCATGGTCAGTGCTGGGAATGAGACCCCCCCCACATGGGAAGGGTGTGACCAAATGGGTGACATGTTGGAATTGGGCAGGAGGAGCCTGAACTGGGAGTGACAGTGACTTCAGTTGGTTGCCCCCTGCCCAGAGCAGATTTGTGGGATTTGCTTGGACTGAGCTGCGCCCCTGGCTGGGATGAAATGTGTCATCCCAAATCCATTCCCTAGCTATCACTGACTGGGTGAAAGGCCCCTGAAATTTGGTTGGCCTGGTGGAGAGGGGCAAGCAGGAGGGGGCAGAGGTCCCTCGCCAGCATGCTTCGGAGGAACCGTGGCTAACAGGGAAGGGGGCTGGGACCTACACTGTAACCTGTGTGAAGGAAGCCAAGGCCATGACAGGAGAGAGAGGCAGGAGGAGACCCCCAGCCCAAAACCCTGAGAACACTGAACCAGGAGAAAAAAAAACAAGGGAGATTGAGGGCGGCAAACCCACAACATCAGACATGGCTTCAATGGACATTAAGAGATAACTTTGGGACTTATAGGCGAGCTCAAAACTGAAATATTAAGTCAGGTAAAGCAGGATATGAGTAGAGTAATAGAAGAAATACTCTCAGGAAGCATCTCTCAGGATGATACAGACAGAAGATGGGAGGAACACACAAAAAAGGAGAGAAACATTTGATAAAGAATGTAAAGAAAATATAGAATACATGAAGCAGATTCAAAGAGATTACTGGGAAATTAAAAACTCCACTGAAAGCTAGCAAAACTCCTTAAAATAAACTAAGGATACACTATCAAAACTTGAAGACAAGTTGGCAGTGTGTGATGATGAAAGGACAGAGCTCTTAAAAATAACAAGGAAACAGGCAGTAACAATACAAAGGCTGGAAGATGACAAGAGAATTTACAATTTAAGAATAAGAAACATGAACAAAGAAGCAGGAATACATACAGGTGAATTACAAAGGCTATTCATGTAAATAATTAAGGAAAATTTCCCAAGCATGGGAAAAGAAAATGACATTCAGTTGTGCAAGGCATACAGAACCTCAGCCACCTACAACCAAAACAGATATACACCCAGACATATAATAATCAAGATGCCAGAAATTCAATATAAAAACAGAATATTAAAAGCCATCAGAGAAAAGAAACAGATTACTTGTAAAGGTAAGCCCATCAGGATCATGGCTGACTTCTTGACACAGACCATCAGATGAAGAGGAGCTTGGAGTGAAGTATTCAAAGCCCTAAAAGAGAATAACCTCCAGCCCAGATTGATGTATCCTGCAAAACTGTCACTAGAAGTTGATGGAGAAACAAGATGCTTCCATGACAAAGAGGAACTGGGGGACTTTATGACCACCAATCCAACCCTACAGAGAATATTGAAGGACATTCTAGAGAGAGAGAAAAAAATACCAGGATTTTAGGAACAGTGGCAGAAAGGCCTGAATGAGTGGGGCAGGCTGTAGAATGAAGGAGAAAAGTAGACAAAGGCAGGAGAATAGCATGGCAGAAATGAGGCAGAAAAGGATAACTAGAAACTCTAACATAGATGGCCTTGATATGCTATATTGTTAATAGTGCACCAGGATTTAAAACCCACATTACTCACACTACTCTGCTTAGATGTATTATATTCTGTTCCAGCCATTCTACCTGTACTAGATTTGAGGACACAGACAGTAATACTGAAAGTAGCAGGATATAGTATGGTAATCATCCTTAATTTCCTATTAACTTAGTCTAAAGCTCTGAAAAACCTACACTGTTGTTTACCATGACTGATCTTAATTGAATCTGGTTTGTTGGATCGTGGTTTTGTATTGATAGATTTTATTCAAAGCTGTTATGATTGATAGTATCAAGTCTGAGATTATAGGCAACTGCACTTAAGATGACAAGATCCGCTAGAATACCCACTATGGTTTGATTATTACCTGCCTTTGAAGTTTTATACTGTCTACAATGTTTTATTTTTGCTACTATTATTATTTACTGCTATACTCAATTATACTGCTATATTCAATTATGTCTGATGATATAGATAACATAATTCCAATTAAAATACCATTATAGTACCTTGCAGATCTAGAGAAATCATTTCTAAAATTCTTCTGGGACCAGGATAGACCTAGAATAGCAAAGACATTTCTGTGCAACAAAGGCAAGGAAGGAGACATCACAGTCCCTGACTTAAAGTTATACTACAAGACTACTGTGAAAAAAATCATCATGGTCTTGGAATAAAAACGTACCTGAAGATGAATGGAATAGATTAGAAGATACAACAACAGCTACAAACTCGGCCATCTTATCTTTGACAAAGGTGCCCAACATATTTAGTGGGAAAAACATAGCCTCTTTAAAAAATGGTGCTGGAAAAACTGGCTTTCTATATGTCCAAAACTAAAACTAGACCTATGTCTATCACCATGTACTACACTAAAGTAATAATAGATCAACAATCTAAACATTAAAACAGAAACACTAAATATAACAGAAGACAAATTAGGTAGAAATCTTGAAGACATAGGAATCAAGAGAATTCATGAAAAAAATTAAACCATAAAGGAAATATTTCTTTTATCAATACTGGGATCTCATCTTACTAAAAAGTTTTAGCATGTCAAATGATATCTCCAACAGAGTAAAAAGAAAACCCTTGAATTGGGAAAAAAATCTTAGTCAACTTTCCCTCAGAAAAAGCACTTCTATCTAGAAAATATAAAGAATTTTAAAAAGCAGGCCTCCAAAATCCAAGACCCAATTCAAAAATGGGCATCTGAGATGCATACACACTTCTCAGGTGAAGTAATACAAATGGCAAATAAATACATGAAGAAATGTTCAGAATCATTGGTATTAAAGAAATGCAAATTAAAACCACACTGAGATTCCATCTCACTCCAGATAGACTAGCCAGGATCAAGAAAACCACCAATAACAAATGCTGAAGAGCCTGTGGGGAAAATAAAACACTTCTGTACTGTTGGTGGGAGTGTAGACTGTTACAATCACTGTGGAAATCAGTGTGGAGTTTCCTCAAAAGCTTGGGATTGGAGGTCCATTTAACCTAGCTATTCCACTTCTGGACATATTCTCAGAAGTGAAAACAATATATCATAATGATATAAGTGCACCCCCTTTATAGAAGCATAATTTGTAATAACTCAATCCTGGAAACAACCCAAATGCCCATCAACTGAGAAATGGATAAAAATTAGTAGAATTTTTATACAAAGGAATACTACTCAGCAATAAAGAAAGACCACATTGAGGTTTTTATATGTAAATGGATGTGACTTGAGCCTTTACTCATAAGTGAAATAATCAAAATTACATATGTAAATACCATTTTGTCTTCCTAGTGTAAGAAACTGAAAGAGTAAATGAGATACAAAATCTTCAGAAAATATTGTGAAATGGTAAGAAACTGCTGAAAGAAGAAAAAATAACTCATACATGGAAAAAGAGAAAAGAAGGAACAGAAACGAAATAAGATATAAATTTGTGTGTATTCACTTAAGATTACTAAGATGATTGCACTGCTAATTCTGTTAGTTCTTGAAACAAAACAGAGAACATCTGTAGGATTAGATCAATTTTGCATGACTATATCTCTAATTCAAATAAGACTTTTGAAAGTAACTATGCAAAACTACAAAAGTTGTTATGTTGCTACCACCTTGTTTTGAAAGCCTACATTGTTAATTGTTTTGGGCTCTTGGATATACTTATTTATCTGTTGTTTTGTTTTTTTATCTCATACAGAAAGGATAGATGTACATATATATGCTTATATATTCCTAGAACGTCACCTAAAGAGTTAACAAGAATTGATTTTAATATATGTGATAGTATGAACAACTACACTGAAGAAAATGAGACACCATAGTAGCCATTGATGATTTCCTATCATTTTGATACAAAATCCAATAATGCTTTTTTTCTTGGTTTTGATTGGTTTTAGTCTGTTTTTGATTTTTTATTTTCAATATGTATGAAGATATGGATAGCTATTTTGAAGGAAACAAGAGACATTATGGTAGTCATTGTTGATTTCCTAGTGTCTACTTTTGAAAGTCCTTAAGGCTCTCATTCTTATGTTTTTATTGCTTTTATAGTATTTTGATGAGTATTAACTTATTGTGTGTGAAGGTATGGACAATTATTTTGAAGAAAACAAGAGACATTATGGTAGTCACTGTTGATTTCCTGCTGTCTTTTCATGAAATCCTGTGTTATTTCTATTGTTCTACTCTGCTCTACTTTGTTCTGTTTTGTTTTGTTTTGCTTTATTCTCTTTAAAATAAAAAAAAAACCAAAGCAATAGTGTCTAAAACTTTCAGAAGGAGACCCCACATAGATGCTATATTGCACATTGTTTTGCTCTAAACTGATGATCAGATTACTGGCTTTAGGACTCCAAAGTTAATGAAAAGTTAAATACTACAAGTTTCATTTTATTTCAGTAGCTATCATCTCAGCCTGTGTATCTCTAAATCATCCAGTCCCTCATGGAGGGGTTTTTGGGGTGAGGGTGTGGTAGGATCTTGTCTCTCTCTTCCCTGTGGCCTGCTCATGGCACCAACTCACAGGATGTGGCTGTCTTCTTGTTCTCCCTGTAATCTGAAAATGATGCAGACTAACAGGAAAGGGCTGGCTTCTGGTTGTCCTCTCCATGGCCCATGCATGGTGCTGACTCACAGGAAGTGGCTGGCTTCTTGTTCTCCTATCAGTGGCCCATGAATGGCATAGACTGATAGGAAAGGGTTGTTTCTTCTACCCAAGGCCCACATATTTTTTATTTTTCATAGATTACAAAGTGGTATTTTGTCTCATGCCTCACAAATGTGTTTATCATTTTGGCTGAAGTTCAATGAGACTGAAGCATGCTGACATGTAGTTTCATCCCGGGAAATCATAGCCACTTTCTACTGCTAAGTGACAATGAAGGCTGATAGAATTCAGTTTCTGTGTTCAACAGAGACCAAGTTGGGCTCTGCCCCAGCTTCAGTTATGTTTCTTCTGCCTGTGATTACCTCAAACTTTGTCTTGAAGTTCTGCCTTGAATTTCCCAATATTTATTTGATTTTTAAAATTAAACTCACATTTAAATTTAACACACTGATTGAACCCAGAAACCAGTGTTACTTTCCTTTGATTATTCATTTATGTATTAGTGTCCAGGTTCTCAGAAATTGAGTTGTCTCTTTTGGTGTATTAAATGAGATTTTTGTGTTTGGGACTTCAGGTCAGCCAGGAGACTTTTCAGTGTCGTCATCCCTAAGAGCCCTGAATCCCTCCTGTCCTGTTCTCCTTAACTGTGTTGTACTAGGCAGTTATGAGCTCGATGGAGCATGTTAGAGGTTGACTTTAACACTGATTTCTTGAAATGTTCTATTCTCCACAATACATACCTGTCTGTATAAATGTAGTTTAATACAGAATTCACTGTATAATTTTCTTCATATCACTTATATACAAATACAGTACAAAGGTACTTGGAGTATGTTTTTTACTAATACAGATTGTGTGAGACGTAACATGCAGACACCTGGAAAAGTGGTCCTATTTTCTGTCATCTCTCTGCTTGTTCCATAGTAACTAATACAAATGGGTGGTTATGACTGGATCGGATTCAGTCACTTTCCTAGATTAGTGCTCTGGAAAAAAGAGATCAACTTTTATTCTCCAAGGAAGAGTCTCTGGTTTAGGTTTCTCCACTAATCTCATGATTCCTTGAATGTTAGGTAAATCTGTGGCAACTGTATACACATATAATACACTTTCTCATTTGCCTGTGTAGCAGCATAGTTTATTTAATGTGGAAAACACAGTAGCCCTATCCTCTCAGATCTTGGAAGATTTGAATATTCTTTTTGTCAGAATTCACAAGGTTATATGTAGGTTAAAATCAAGCATTGGAAGCAAAATTAAAATGTATGTTGAATTTGAGAAAAAAAATCACATGATATATAGTTTGACAATTCATACTATTTTATCATATTATTTTAAAATATTATTTTTATATGTTGTTATATATCTATTAATGTTATTTCCTTAAACTTTGTTAGAATATATTTTGTAATTCATATGAAATATAATTAGGAAATAAGAGTTTGGAATTAATAGGTAAATGAAAGTCAAGAAAATTTAGGACTCTGCCTTTTTACAATATGTGATCCATAAAAATCAGACACAGCCAGGCATTCAAATTAAAATGTTTTGTTTAATCTTCTGGCCATATCACAAGAGGAAACATTAACTTGTTGAATAAATGAATATAGATACAAATGTAAGTTAGACAGTAGATTTGATTTTGCAAACTAAAGATGTGATAAAAGCATGAAGGTACATACTGTATATGATAGTTCTTACATCGGTGGTGCTGGCTCCCTGTAGATAGAATTATAGTGCAAGCACTAGTGAGAAGTGATGGGACAAAGAGAGCACTGAGATACATACAGGAGGGCATGAATGGATTGAGTAGTGACAGGGGAGAAGGACTCAGGAGGAGAAATGCACATATTTGGATGAAGATATAAGGTAGGTTGAGATTGATGAAGGTAGTAATAATTGTAATAAGCAAATATCCATGCTTTTTTTCTAAGATATATACTGTCTGTCCTCCCCCATGAATGTAAATAATGACAGAATATTTTTCACTTTTATTGACTTACAATGCATGTTTTTATTTGACGTTAGCACTGGGACCATGGCTAACATTGTTCTCCTTCTCTTTCATATCCTCACATTCTTTTTGAAGTACAAGGTCCAAGGGCCTTGCTCTGACCATTGGTCATGTGGCCTTTATACATATACAGTGATACTTTCAACTGTGGGCTTCCAAGCTATACATATATATTTGAGTTTTGGGACTTGAGGGATGACATCACTTGTAAATGTGTTATCTATTTGTACAGATTGATGAGGGGTGTCTCCATGTGAATCACCTGCATGCTGAGTGTCTTTCAGGCCATCACTGTCAGCCCCAGAAGCTCCTTTTCAGCACATTCAAATAGATATCCAAGTATGAGAACCTGAGTTGTGTTATTATTGATCTTCAATATGTTCCTCAGTCGTCATTGCCTAATATTCACTGTTGGCACTCCCTTTGTGACCTTACACAGTCTCATGTTTGTCACTCAGTCTTGCTCTCTTCTTTCTTTTAGTTCTTCTCTCAAGTGTATATCTATTTAACCACTTTGTTTCCAGCACATGTACTTTATAGAACTCATGACTCTCTCAAATAGGTACATGGTGATTTTCTTGTGCAGACATAGAAGGGAGCACCAGCATCTTCAAGGCACCAACCTGTCTCCAAAAGCATCTCCAGAACTAAAGGACACCATCTAGACTATTTTATTGTCATGTACATTTTGGAGAGTGTTATTGGCTCTACTTCCAAAATGTTGAGGGACCTTAACCAGTTCTTCATTGTGTTGAGTTGCTTTTTGGCAGTGACTATGCCAAAGTCAGTCCTTTGGTGCTCACGTGTACTGAAAAGTTAATTAGATCTATGTAGGGAAAAATAGTGTTTGTAAATTCGGTGATGTATAATTTCTCTGAAAATCAACTATCGATTTGAATTTCTTTGAGATCACTGAAATATGTTATGATACTTTTTCTGATTAACATATTTATTTCAACACATGATGCTGGAAAAAGTATACCAGATAATTTAATAGTATATCTCTCTGAGGTAACATAGGCTTTTAATTCTTATACATGTAAAAATTAGAAATTTCATCTGGTTTAAATATAAGCAGAACAAGGAACACACTGTTTTTTGTGTTTTTAGTTTTGTATGTCTATGTATGTTGCTATCCAAAGCTTGTGTGGTTTTATATATACAATTTATTTCATTTCACCTATGCCTCAAGGACACAATTAAATAAGAAATGGAAAAAGAGGACATTGAGTCTGTATGAAAAATCTGCTGTCTCTAATAACTTCATAAATAACAGTTTTGTGATGTGTCTAAGTATCTGCCAAATGTAAATAGCTTATAAAGGTTGAAATATTTTTGCATTTGGAGAAAATCTCCAAGTATTTATCAAGTCAGTCTCATCTTAATTTTAATGATATCATTATATTATATATCATTGTATTACATGTAATGGTATTATATCATTAACAATTATCAATTATAAGGTTTCTAATAATATGATATCATTATATAATGTCACACGTAACAAGTTCATGATATGATTTGTGCTGAATTTACAGTATTATAAATATTTATAAATATAAATACAATGTGGAGCCAGATAGTAATAGGTAGAATATTACATTATTCCAATCTTTAACTGCATTTTTACTTTGACTACAGGTAGTAATTACCTATAAGCATTGTTGTATACAATGCTTATAGGTATGAGTATTTGAATATCAAGTATGAGTATTTGAATGTCAAGTTTTTGTGATACTTCCATTTCAAAAAATGAAATTAAAATTATTCCAATTATTCACTTTTCATCACAGAATGTTAGAAGCATTAGATAATGTATACATGCCAAAGTAAAAACTTCTCACAGAATATCTTCTTTGCACAATATAATAGTTGCATGATGTGAGCATGAGAGTCTTGTTTCACAGTATGTGTTCTGTGGATAGTGCTGGTGTAGATGGTCCAACAAGCTAGTCAATATGAAAGTCTCCCATTCTAAAATAGAGTTAAACTAAGTCATTTAAATTCTCAGGAGATTTACCAAAATAATTGTAATTTCCAATTTCAAATATGAGGAAAGCTTTCAAAACTAGGGTAATAAGGCTGGGGACATAGTTTAGCATCACAGAACCTGCCTAGAAAGCACAAAGTCCTGAGTTTTATTCCTGGTACAGAAAACAATACAAAGCAAAATAAAAAAACCTGAAAAACAAACAAACAAACAATCTAGTATACTCAGCAAATAAAAATCTGTGCTGCATATGAGGCATTCAGAGATAAGCCAAAAGACTTATTAACTCATATATTCTTGACAAAAACTCACAGAACTATTCATATGGATTTTCGCTTTTCCTCTCACTTGCTCTGGTGAACAAGAATAAAATATTTGAATCACACCTTTATAAAATTTCAAATCAAACTTTGCTTAAAGGAAAATTTATATTACTATTATAGGGAAGTTGGAGAGCTCATTTATTATCTCCTTTCCCACTTGTCATGCGAACAATTCCTCTTAGTGATGATCCACTTAATATGGACCCTCCCATCTTAATTTTCTCATGGTTTAAACACAATACCTAACACCAAAAGTTAAGGAGGAAAACTTTATTTATCTCACAGTTTGTAGAGGGTTTAGTCATTAGTTGGCTGGCTCCAAGACAGGGTGGCACATGGCAAAGGGGCAACAGTTCATGGTGGTGGGAGCTAGCAAAAGCAACAAGAAAGAGGAAAGAGTGGAGGCAAGCCTTTTTCTGTGTCTTACACTGCATGTAGGTGATCTATCTAGTGCAGGTGTAGCACTCATGCCTTTACTCACAGCATTGCACTGTGAATGAACCTCACATTCTAGATTCAGCTACCTCTGAAAAAGTGCCATCTAAAACAACATGAGGCTTTGGGACCAGCCAGACACAAACCACAACATTCTTATCCTGGGCCCTCAAAGACTCATGTACATTCTTTTATACAAAATGCATTTAGTCCATTTCTAAGAGTTGCTAAAATCCTAAAACTTTCAATATTTCTGAAAATCTCAAGTCCAAAGGCTCCTCTGAGATTTAAGGTAAACACTTAGCTATGAGTCCCTGCATAAATGAAAGGAACCTTAAAGACTTCCAACAATCAATAACACAAGATAGGCATTTCCAAGAATTACATACCAGCAAATACAAAGGAATGGGACAAAAGCAAGTAAGTATTCCAGTAGGGCAAATGTTCAGTCCCTCTTTAGAATCCTAAGCAATCTGTGATAAGATGCCAACTCCAAAGGGTTTAAGGGACTCTGCATTCAGTGGTTGTAGCTTCCATGGATTGCTTTTGAGCCCGCTCTTCTATCTTCTTGCTGTTTTCCTCAGACAATACACATTCTTGTCTTTTCCAAATTTCTGGTGTCTTCACATTTACAGCTGTATGCACTGCCTTCTCAGGGGCACACTCCCTAGCCACAATGGCCTTCTTCTGAAATCTGGATGGAAGCCCTCCTGACTGCACAATTCTTCCATTCTGCATGCACATTACACAGCATGAGGTGGATAATGCCAACATCTTTCATCAGCTTGTGAATTAGCCAGGTTTCCCTCTCTCTTGGCTGTAGAGGTCAAGAACCTGGATCCAATTCTAAGAAAAAATTCTCTAGACCACTTGTAATCTAGAACATAATGCTGCCACTGTCTTTCTGGAACATGATTCTCTATGACTTTCTTCTCAAAGCAAAGACTTTTATGTTTCCAATTTTGAGGCTACAAAAACTAAAGTCCTGCTGCTTCTTGTGATAATCTCAAGATATATTTTTTATTCTCCTGTTCTTTCTCAGCAATCAAGTTCTCTGTTCCATCACTGCAGTCCAAAGCTTTACTGGAGCTTCCTTTCTAGCCAAAGTTCCAATATTTGAAATGATTCTGCTGGGCTCTTTGCTCTTGATTGTCAACATGAATCTGACTACAAATCCCCAACACTACCCATGCAACCATGTCAACATTCACATGCCTTGAAATTTCTTCTGCAAATAAATTAATCCTCAGCCCTTAATCTCAGTCTCAGGAAAAGTCTCTGCACATGAGAAAAATGCAGACAAAGTTTCTGTCAAGCTATAACATATATGATCTGCAGTCCAGCAGTCAGTGAGATCTTTCTTTTCAAAGAAACCTCCAGATCTTGGTCTTTACAGGAAAAATTTCTATGAGCTGTCTGGTCTTATGAGCTCTGACAAGAATCTCCCATACAGAACTGTAAGGTGTTCCAGCTCTACCTTTCCAATCTCTTCTCATCAACTATTCTAAATTGCTCTTGAACTGCATGGTGAGGTATAGTCACAGCAATGTACCACGTTACCATGTAACAGTTCATGGTGGCGTGGTGGTGGAGGACAGTAAAAGCAATGAGAGAGAGAAAGAGAGAGAGAGACAGAGAGAGAGAGAGAGAGAGAGAGAGAGAGAGAGAGAGAGAGAGAAAGAGAGAGAGAGAGATCTTCTGTTTATATTATATGTAGTCTACCAACCCTTGGGCTGGTATAACACTTACATCCTTAATCTTAGCACTCTTAATTCTAACACTGTACTATGAATCATTCACATAGTCTAGATTTAGCTACCTCTGAAAAAGCTCCATCTAAAACTTCATGAGACTCTAGGGGGATGTCTAGACAAAAACCATAACACCTCATTTTTTGAGGTCAGAACCCAAGAACTTAATCAGGGGTTGTAAATTGTGTAGCTGTCCTGACAGAGTACATAAATAAATTACCTGGATTATCTCTGAATGCTCCAGTAGCAGCATAGCTTTTGATTTGCTTTATATACCAGTTTTAGATCACTCTCATTTGGATTATATTGCATTTAATTTTATAAACACATATAGAGATTTAAATTAATGTTTGTCTTAATTTATGTAGAATTTAGAGCAGGAGGTTTTTACTATTTTCTAGGTTATCATACCATCTACAGTAACACAACCCACAAGCTGCACATTTAAGCAAAAGATTCCCAGACTCATAGCTTGCACATTATATCCTGCAGAAGAAAAAGTACTTTGTGAGAAATTCAGAACTCAGCATGTGCATGATCTCTGTTGCTCATGTTCTGTTCAGGCAAGGAAAATAATAATATTGATTTTATTTTCAAAAAGAAATAACTAAAATTTGATGTTTAAGTTATAATTCTATTAAAATGATTCAAGAATGGTTGTGAATATTGGCTATGTTTTTTCTAAAACAAAAATAAATAGAAAACATTTGATCTTGTTATACTCTGCCTATCAGTCTTTATCTCTAGTATGTATCTATAATCTCTACATTTTTAAAAATGTATATAAGTTTAGCAAGGGAAGAGAAACAACTGCTACATTGATATGTATTAATATTGGTAAATTATATCTAAAGAATGAAGAGCACAATAATTTTAATTTTTGGTATTTATAGCTTTTTTCCATCCCCATACTAAATCAATGATTACATTTATACCATACAAGGCTATTTACCTGTTCAAGACACTAAATTACTTCATGTAATATTCAATAAGTTATTAAAGTCATCAAATTATTTATTCAGGTTTTCCATTTTTTAAAAAGAATTATAAAATAAGTCTCTTGAGGTGTAACCGAAATTAAATGTGTATCTGAAACACAACCCAATAAATATCACCATAAATAGCACAAGTGAAACTATGAATATAATAATATGCCAATTGTTTTTCTGCACATTAGTACTACTGTTGGAGACCACTATGAAATGATTGTGAGCAGGATTTAAAATTAACTGATTGGCTTTTTATGTTTTTCTGTGTTTGTCCTAAGCCTAGGCCCCTTGCCTGGCAATGAGAGCTGATTCATAGTAAGTGAACCTCTATGAACCATTGGTCCTAGCTGAGGCCTGTAGTGGCCTGTGAGGTCAGAGATACCTCAAAAGGCAAGACACGGCTACAGCTGTGGACACTTGGCTCAAAAATCAATCAACCAGCTAGAGGCTGAAGCTGCCGGAATTACTCCTACACTCTCACTCCTACTATGACTTCATGATAAGATGGTTCTCCTAAATTGACATGACCTGTTACTTGGAAACATTGTTGAAGTGAGTCCCAAGGTCCTGCTCATTGCCTGTGCTTTCCTCAGTTTCCCCACCCTTTGTTGTGAACCTAAAAAATGGGTGGTCCAAAGAAGACTTAGCTCTTAGAGTCATAGCTCTCAGTCTCAAACTCAGCTAAAGGGTTTTGACCCTTCCTAGAGCCCAAAAGTCATACCACTTGTCTCATTTTATTTAAACCTTTGCCATTCACTTCTTTGGGAGATTAGGGATTCAGATCATGACCTGATATACTACTTTCTCCTTCTTTCTTCTATTTGGTCTGTTATCAAAAACCAGTAATATAAATAATGCTATTTAGAGTTTGACACCAGATAAGATTTGTAATTATTAACAGTAAGGTTAAAATTAGAAACCTGTTCCTCCTCAGAGAGATATGCTGTTAAATCATCTACTGTGTGCTCATCAAGAACATGCAACAAAATAAATAAATTTAACAGGGAAAGCACATCTATGTATGTTTCAATAAACAACAATACAAAAGCATTTCCTCATTACTAAGGAAAATATCATCATTAAATAAAAAGCATTTACTGCCTCTTTCTCACATGAGAATGAATCACATGATTATTTATCTGTCACTACTGATTAGCACCAAAGGACTGCCTGTGGCACAGCCATTACAAACCAGCATCAGAACACAATGATGAAGTAGGTTATGGTTCCATGAAATTGAAGACATGGGCTGTAAAACTCAGTCCAAACAGTATATAATAAGAGAAATTCATGAGCAACAAAATAGTGCAGGTGGCCCTTTGTCATGGTGATGTTTTTAGAGCCAATTTGGTGCTATGAAAATACTGGGATTGTTTTTTATGTCTGCACAAGAGAATCACTATGTACACACTTGAAAGTGCCATGATCCCTATATACAACATGTCCTGAAAAATCACCAGTGACAAAGATATGTACTTGAGGAAAGAAATAATGGACAAAAGAGAGCAGGACTGTGTGACAAACATGAGACTGAGTAAGGTCACACTGGGAATGGCAAAATTAAAGACTGAGAAATGAACTCAGATGAGCATACTGAAGACACATAAACTCAGAAGGCAACACAGGTTCTGATGCAGTGATTTCTGATTGAACTTCACCAGACAGAGGGTTCTGGGGCTCAGGATGATGGCCTGGAAGACACTCAGCAGGCAGGTGGTAAAGATGGAGAGGTTTTGCATCAAGCTATTCAAATAGATAACAGAGGTACATGTGAAGTCATCCCCCAAGTCCCAATTCCCAAAAGTGTCTACAGCTAGGAAACTCACAGAAGAATCACAATGTGGATAGGGTCAAGTGTCCAAAAGTCAGATAGTGGGTCTCTGCCTGTGCCCCAGAAGGAATGTGAGGAGTTGAAAGAGAAATAGAACCATGTTGGCAATGATTCCAGTGCTGAGTTCAAAGAAAATCATGTGTTATATGTCAATGACACCAGAAAAATCTGATGTTTTTATTCACATTCATAGGAAAAGCATATAGAATGTATCAGAGGAAAAAAGAATGGACAATTCTTTATCACAACTAATACCTTCTTCTTCATGATTCTCAGCCAATACTATACCTTCATTGAAATATATATATTCATCCCAATGTGTTATTTTCCTATGCCTGTGCTCAAGAGCAACTCATCCTCCAGTATGCTTCTGAGTTCTCTCTCTGTCTCACTATTTCCTAAATGTGGCTGAATTATGGTTCTCCCTGGTCTCCCACACTACCTGTGCAATACAATGGAAACCATATTATAAAATACATGTTTTCATATTATGGCTATCTTATTATGGAAAGTGTTTTCATATTTTGTCTCACTTTTAATTTTAAAAATGCACTGTTTCATTTGTCATTGTATCTTCATGCATTTATTCAATGTTAATGTTTAAAACATGATGTTCCCCAAAGTAAATTCTTATTGTAAATCTCTATCTCTGCTTTTTATGGATTATGCAGTCAAAAAATACAGAAGCTTAAATCATCTTGTATTTCAAGTAAAAAAAGACATACAATTATTAAGTAAAAATCTATTTCCTCTAAATTATAAAACATACCTTAATAAAATTTAAGGAAATGACATTAATGAATATATAAAGCACTCAAAGATAATGTGTTAAATGGCTTAGGTGAAATAAATTAAAAGGTGAATTACAAATTTCATTTTTATTGTGATTTCTCTGAAATTGATGTGTAGTTTAATCATGTTTCCAAGAGCTTAGATTTAACCAGCCTATAACGTTTTAAAAATGCTCAAGAACATTAATGTCTTCTAACAACTGAGAGCATAGGACTGAACTATTTTCAGTATTATTTAAGGGCCTTCTATCTTTGTACCTTAACACTATTACTCTCATGAAATATGTAAGAGATGACAAAGAATATTAAAAAATATTGTACTATATACAAATTTTTTGGGTTAAACCAATGTGCATTATTGAAACACATATTCCAAGTATCATTGTACTACATCTGTATATGATGTGCAGAAATATATACAGCTAATCCTGTAATAATTTATTATCATAAAAGATGACAATATGAGAAACTCATGAAAGCAAAGCAATCATACTTATACATTCATATATATATATATGTCACCTTGAAGCTGAGGAGCTCAGGCAGTGTCAGCAGGATGATCTAAGAGACCTTCCTGATAGTAGAGTTCTTAGGACTAATGATACTGGTAAAGTATCCAGGAGGCCTAACACAGCAGGCACAAAAATCTCATTCTATACGCAGGAGTAATCAAGGTATCCACAGTGAGTCTGGAGTTTAATTAATAAATGAATAAGTCAAAAGGAAATTAACACAGAAGAAAGGCCTGGAAGAGTTCTCATGTGGAAGGCCAACATAGACATAAGGTAGGAAAATTATGTTGGGCAGCTTGGGGATAAACTCAATAGGAAGGAACAGGAAGCAAGAAACATTAAAGAGAAACCTGTGCATCCGTTTTGACCAGTCCTCTTCAGAAGCTCTCATAACAGACAGTGAAGCCTGCCATACCCCCAGGAGAAATGTCATACAGTATATAACCTCATTAATAACATGATCTAGGACTAATTCACTGAGATAGATGTTATTTCTGCAATTTCTAAGTCTATACACCATCTTGTGGTAGATGTTATCATGAAAGAGGCAACAGTTAGGAAGAGAGATCAGGTGAATGTACTTGAGCTAGTGACATCAAAGACAGGGGTCTGTGGAAGATGATGAATCCTCTGCCTCCTATATGGAAATTTGTGTATTTCTGGCTTTGTGAGTGAATCCATCACAGTGTGATAAAGAAAGTCAAGCAGGACGCCTCTCCTTCCTCAGCTGTAGATGAGCATAATTTGAATACTCCTCAGGGATGAAATGGCTTCTTCCAGCACATAATCAGGTACATAAAAGGTCATTGACATGTTTTTTTATTGCTGAACTCGAAGGACCAACTTCTCATGACCATCTTTGAGAGTGTTCTTACAAATAAATGAATATATAAAAAAAAATGGCCCGGGAGAGTAATTGAGGATGCAAACAGGAGTCCAGCACATTTTTTTAATATTTTTTTTATTTAAAGAGAAAAAAACAGGAAAAAGTAGAAATATTACAGAATTTCAAGAAAAGAAGATAAATAGTAAATTGATACATTACATATTGTTCTTTTAGAAATAGTTTTTCAAGTTACAGAATTAAATCACACAAAGTGGACACTAAAGCAGTGAGAGTGCAAACAGATCTGTTCAACAATCCAAAAAGAACCTAGAAATATGGTCATCAATCCCACTCATCTAAACATACACGCAGCTATATCTTTTATAGCACTTCCTATTTCCTCTTTTTTTACAATAGCAATTATACATTTTTAAAATTTTATTTAAAGAGAAGAAAAAAAGCAAAACAGAAAAAAGGGTAGCAACAATAGAGAATTCTAAAAGAAAGAAAGAAAAAGGAGAATGAGAAAAAGCCCCACTAAGAAATCAGTAATTTATAAATTACGTACTGTCATACTGGATGTAGTTGTTCAAGTTACAAAGTTAAAGGGTACATAGTAAATATTCAAACAGTCAGACTACAAACAGTTCTGCTTAAAGATCCAACAAAGATTCAGGAATATGGTCATCTATTTTACACACTCAAACACACATGCAGTTATACCCCTTAGAGCACTTTCTTTTCCTCTCTTTTTTACAATAGCAATTACACATTTTGGTTTTATTACTCTTGTAGTTCTTATTTCCTTTTTACAGTAGAGACACAATATATTTATAAATATGGTTCTTATTTATTTCACTAATGAGGATAGTCTCAAGTTGTCTCCATTTGCCTATGAAGGTCTCAAGATCATCCTTTTTATAGCTGAGTAATATTCCATTGTATAAAAATGCCACATCTTTTCCATCCACTCTGCAGTTGATGGTCATCTTGGTTGTTTTCAGGATTTAGCTATCACAAATTGTGTGTCTATGAACATGGGTGCACATATATCACTGTGATATGAACTTTTCAGTTCTACGTGGAAAGTACCCAGGAGGGGGATAGCTGGATTGAACGGGGCTTCCAATCCTAGTCTTCTGAGAATTCTCCATCTGGATTTCCATAATGGCTGCACCAGTCTACATTCCTACCAATAATGGAGCAGTGTTCCTTTTTCCCCACAGCCTGGCCAACATTTCTTGTCAGTTGATTTCTTGATGGCAGCTATTCTTTCCAGAGTAAGGTGGAATCTCAATGCTATTTTAATTTGCATTTCTTGAATAACCAGTGATGGTGAACATTTCTTCATGTATTTATTTGC
>PVLA01016142.1:0-21978 GCA_004027455.1 Hydrochoerus hydrochaeris
CCCCTCAACCTGGAGATCGACCCCAACGCGCAGTGCGTGAAGCACGAGGAGAAGGAGCAGATCAAGTGCCTCAACAGCAGGTTCGCTGCCTTCATCGACAAGGTGGGTGTCCTGGATCGCACCCTTCTGAACTAGCAGGTTCTAGGAGGTGGGAATCCTCAGGCCAGGATACTTGGAAATGAAGAAGAGCCATTTTATATACTTTTAGGTGGTACAGACCCTTGGCATTAAATGACATTGAAATGTCTGATGAGAAAATTCATGACCTGTTTTATCTGTCTGAATTCTTAAAGTCGATGAAGCAACTTTCACTGGGTGCCCATGACTTGCTTTCCTCTAACAGAGCAAGCCTGAGTTGGCCTGGGACAGCAGTTTCAGCTAGAATTTAAAGTTTTGTGAATGTATTAAGCACATCTAATGATATTGGCTTTACAACTATGGTGGTTATATGAAGTCACATGTTTAACTCTTCAAATGTGAATGTTCAGTGAATCTGCTTATAGTACATGAAGCATGAGGGCAAAATTCTGAAGTCAACCTGAGAAGTGCTGATATCTGAGGATTTGCAGCCAGTGTACACAGATGAGAAAAGTGGTGGGGATAGAGCAAGGGTTCTGCCCAGGAGCCCACAGAGAGGGAGGCAGAGCAGGCCTCAGGCCCAGGCTCTCTACAGCTGCCCAGATCCCTGGAGCCAGAGAAACCAAAGCTGGGGGGCCTGCTGCCCAGCCCACTCCAGCAAGAGCTGTTCCATACAGTGGGCACCATAACCTTCAAAGGTGACCAACAAGTGGAGTGTGGAAAGGGCCCGGGTCCATGAGTGTGTGGCCTGTGCTCCACCCTCAGTGCTTCCGGTGATTGGCTATGTGGCCCTGAGAGTAGCTCTCTCCCCTCCAGAACTTTGAAAGGGAAGATTCAGCCAAGGCAGCCATGAGGCCCTGTCAGCCAAGACCACCTAAAATTACTCCATGTAGTATTGGCAGCCCCTATTCCCCATTTCTGGGTGTTCTGACCTCATTGTCCCAGCTGCTGTCCAGGAAAGGGAGGAAAGGGGTTCAAGCCTAGAGGGCAGGAAAGGCGATATCTTGACCAGAGTTTCATTGTATGAGAAATGGCAACCTAGAGGCCAAGGGACCCAGTCCTGTTTGCTGACATCCTTCCTGACCAGCAGTGGGTACCCTTCCCCTGTCTCTCCAGTCCGAATGAGAAGGTAGCATGTCCCACCTTCCCTATTTTCCGAATCTATCCCATGCACTTGGCCTGCCTGGCCTGCAGAGACATACGACAGTGTCTACTATATAAGTTTAGGCCACCTAGCACCACACCACCACCACAGTCCTCTTCAGATCCCAGGCATCTTGTTGGACAAGAACGTAACATCCCTGTCCTCTCCAGTTAAGAAGCCTTTCCCACTTTGACCATTCAGCCACTTCTTATCAAGGCAGGGCTGACCATAAGGCCCTCCCTGAGGGACATCATGGTGGAAGGCTTCCTTCCTC
Organism: Hydrochoerus hydrochaeris; assembly: GCA_004027455.1. Taxonomy (NCBI): domain Eukaryota; kingdom Metazoa; phylum Chordata; class Mammalia; order Rodentia; family Hydrochaeridae; genus Hydrochoerus; species Hydrochoerus hydrochaeris. The sequence continues at coordinate 1,497 of PVLA01016142.1, forward strand.
CTCTCCTCATGCTGCTCTACACTCCTTTCCACCAGAATGCACCCCCATATTGTCCACCCCTCCAGCCCAACCTGCCCCCACAAACCCAACAGTAACTTAGTACCGCCAGATGCCTCTCTGTTTCACACTCATCCATCCTGGCACCTGAACAGACAGACGCTTACTCAAGCCTAGAATGCAGCTATGGAACAAGGATTTCCCAGGTGCATCCTCAGCCAGGAAAGCTGAGCAGGGCCATGACTTGCCCCAGTTCTGTGCATCTCTCTGCCAACTCCATCTTGGCTCTGCTTGTTCTCCAAGGAGGATAGAAGCCAGCCCACCCCACACACTTCTCCCATTTCCACCCCAGGTGCGCTCCCTGGAGCAGCAGAACAAGCTGCTAGAGACCAAGTTAAAGTTCTGCCAGAACCAAGAGAGCCACCAGAGCAACCTGGAGCCACTACTTGAGGGTTACATCCTAACACTGAAGTGGATGATTGAAGAGGAGCAGGCTCATGGCGGGGAGTTGACCTCAGAGCTCAACCATGTGAAGGAGGAGCTGGAGAGCTACAAGAAGAAGTGAGCACTGTGGAAGTGGTCGGAAGAGGGGTAGAGAAACAAGATGAGATTAAGTCAAAGCAGGATATATTCAGGTTAGACCACAAGAGGAAGAAGACAGTACCATTAAGCCTCTAGGAGGGAATTTCTTTAAAAGGTCGAGAGTTTAAAGACTGTAGAGATTATGTACTGCTCCAGTTGCCTCATCATTAAATATTTATTTCTTTAACTCATCAAACATTCATTGAGCATCTTCTCCATGTTGTAGGTACTGTGTTAGCCCTGAGTATGGAAAGGGTAAGAAAGGAAGGAGAAGGGGAAAGTGGGTAGAATTAGGCAAGGCTTCTTGCCCCATAAAGAGTTGTAGTCTGGAAACAGAGGAGACTTTTGAAATGTACAAGGCAACCATCCTGACCCCCATCAATAACAAGAATCCCTAAAGCCAGAAGTACTTTGGGGAACACAAATAGAGTCCAGAACCCAGAGATAAGGATGAATAGGTTCTTCTCTTCTGACACTTTAAATTCTATGACTACCTCCAAAAGATCCAGTTCCTGGCATGCATGTGTGGGGGTTTTTGTGGGTTTTTTCTCCCCATTTCTAAGCCTCTATGCTTTGTCTCCAGGTATGAAGAGGAAGTATCCCTCAGGTGCACTGCAGAGAATGAATTTCTGGCCCTGAAAAAGGAGAGTGGACCCAAATACGTACCAAATCAGAACTGAGGACAGAGGCATCAGGGAGCTCTCTATGGAGGGAGAGAGGCCGAACTGTTCTCCAGAACTACACAGCTCAGTTTTGCCCCTCTTCCTGTCCCCCAGACACTCTGAAGCTCCCTGAGTGGCCCCTGACATTAGAGTGTGATGCCAGCTTCACAAAGGGCAATAGTCCCACCTCTCTGGCCACTGCTTTTCCAACAACTCTGGTCCTGTGGCCATCACAGACTGGGCACTCAGCAAATATGTGTGGACAAAGGAACACATGCTGGCAGGGAGCCATGGCAACTTAGGCCAGTAACCTCAGTAAACATGGTGTGACCAGCAGCTTCCAACCTTCACCTCTTAGACTGTACAGTGCCACTATGGGGCCTTCCTTCCAGCCACCTCGATGTGAAGAAGGCAAGGGCTCCTGAGAGGATGTGAGGCACAGAGAACAAGGGCCTTGCTCTGAGCCTCACTGGCTTAGAAGGAGCATGGCTGATCCCTGTGCCCTCTTCTCCTGACCCCAGATTCAAATTCCAATCCATGAGATCCAGAGTTGAGAGGGGTGGAGCATCATTAGATATGACCCATCTCACACTAGATCCTAAGTATGGGCAGTAGTGCAAAGTGTGAGATCTATGGGAGTCACCCCAGTGCCACCAAAGGAAGTACCTGGGAACCTCAGTAGGGTCTCCTGCCCACCCATGTCCCTGCCCCGCCAACTGCATAAAGGGCTACACTATGGCACTAGAGGGTCCCGGGGAGTTTTCTTAGCCCTCACTGGTGGAGAGAAAAATTCTAGTTCCAGTTTGTGTCCCCAATCACCAGTGGGTCGACTTCTGAGACTCCTTGTTCATCTTTCTTCTGCAGGAATTGGACAGCAACTATCTGCATAAGTCTAACCTGGAGTGCAACGAAAATGGACTTCAGGAGGAGATTAACTTCCTGAGGAGTCTATACTTGGAGGTGAGGATCCACGGAGCAATGTGGCAGCGAGGAAGATATTAGACTTGGGGAAAGACCAGTCACCATTTCAGCTTCTGAGGCCCAGAGTAAGGGATGAAGGGTGCAGCGCATGAGAAAGCCCCAGGCTGGTTCCCTGTCAGAGGTAAAGAAGCACAACTTGACTCTTGTCTCCATGACATACAAGCTGATATCCTGGCTCCTGAGATGACAGTTATCACAAGCTGGTCCTAGATTCAAGGATGGAGTTGAAGTGCAGATTGGAATCAGAAAGCTGGCCTCAGATGTGGACTGTCTCTTCCTTCTCTCAGCCCTGGGAACCTGGGTTGGCAGAGCACTGAGGGGTCCCAAAATTGAACAAGAAGACTGTGACTTGGGCTTCAGACAGTGAGGCTATTAGAGGAAGCAGAGAAAAGGAACAGGGAAGGACTCTGAGAGGACAGGCTGCAGAGAGCAGAGACCGACTAAGAAGCATTTCTCCTTGTAGGAAATCCGTGTTCTCTCTTCCTACAACTCAGATACCTCAATCACTGTCAGGATGGACAACAGCCGGCACCTGAACATGGATAACATAGTGCCTGAGACCCGGGCTCGGTACAATGACATTGCAGCCTGCAGCCGGGCAGAGGCCGAGTCTTGGTACCATACCAGGGTGAGTGGCTCAGGACAACAGCCTGCTACACAGGACAGTGGGAGGGACATGAAGTGTAATAAGAAAGGTTTCTTTCACCTGGAGATTCTGGCCCCTAAGGCTGAATTATGGCTTGTATCTGGTTATTCCCCCAAAGACTCAAGCATTCATAGATGCAGCTTTTTGGAGGTGGCTGGATCCAGGGAATGCGCATGTGGATTAAGGATGTGATGCTAGGATGAACGGTATGTGGATTAGTCCACTGATTAGAACTAGTATAGTTCTGAGTGGCACCACGCCAAGGGTGGGCAGCCTGAATGGAATACAAAGAGAGAGGCAGACTTGCTGCTGCTGCTGCTGCTGCTGCTGCTGCTTCTGTTATTGCTGGTACCTGTTGATTTGCTGACTCCTGCCTGCTTACCATGGACTGCTTCTCCTCTGCCATTTCCCTCTGCCATGTTATCCTGCTTTGGAACCAACTGATTATGGACTGAAACCTCTAAAAACTGTGAGCTGAAACAAACCTTTCCTCATTTAACTTTTGGGTATCTGGTACTTTATCCCAGCTGTACAAAAAAGTATAAGGGTGGTAAGAGAAGGGCCAACAGCTCTCAGTTTAGAGTGACATGGTGGAGCTGCCATGTGTGGTGGAACAGGCTGAGCGCTATACAAATTGCACAGTCATTAGTGATGTCCCCAGGGGGTGGGATGTCACAGTCTACCTCTCATGAGTATATCTGCTATCTTCAATGTGAGGAAATGAAGGCCAAAGTGAACCAGTACAGGGAAACAATGCATCGCTCCAAGGAGGAGATCAATGAGCTGAACCACACCATCAAGAGGCTGACAGCTAAAATCGAGAACACCAAGTCCAAGGTACAAAGAGTCATTCTTCCTGAATGGAGATGGGAGAGCGCTATGGAGGGAAATAAGGTAACAAGAGTTTTCCTTGTTCCAGAGGCAGAATAGGACAAAGGAAATAGCACTGGTCTGAGGTGCAGGCAATCTGAGTTCTCACACTTGCTCTGTCATCTGCGTGTTGTGGGACTCAGGAGATCCATTTGACTTCTGTGGTCTGTCGTGCCAGATCAGATCACAACAGAGGCCAGGAAATGAGTGCAGCAGGCTGTGTCCAAGGTACTAGGAGTGGCAGAGAAGGGGCTGTGACAAACCAAATATGAAAGCGGCAGAGCCAAACAGCTCATTGAGGCAGGCCACACAAGAATGCAGATCTAGTGTAGCTAGATTCTTTCAAAACAAGCCAGGGGCTTGGACTGTTAGTTTAATAACCACTGTGCCAACCTTGTCTGAAAGTACTTACTTGCTCTCAGAGGGGTGAAGTCCCTCTGAGTCAACAGTCACTCGATGCCTGACCTCTGACTTTGAGCCCAGAACAGGGAACTTTAATAACTCTCCCTTATCTCCCAGAACAACATTCTGGAGACCTCGGTGACTCAGTTGGAGCAGCAGGGTGAGGCGGCCCTCAACGATGCCAAGTGCAAGCTGGCCGGGCTGGAGGAGGCCCTGCAGAAGGCCAAGCAGGACATGGCCTGCCTGCTCAAGGAGTACCAGGAGGTGATGAACTCCAAGCTGGGCCTGGACATCGAGATCGCCACCTACAAGCGCCTGCTGGAGGGCGAGGAGCAGAGGTGCGGTCCACACCTGTAGAAAGGATATTTGTTCTTTTCCCAAGTAATGCTGCTGTGCTTCCAAGCCAGCAACATGTGTGAATATTATTCACATGTAATTTGTATCAAAGTTAATTAGAGAAGGGGATTTGCATGTTAAAAGAGCTCATCAGCTTTGCTCTAATTAATTTTTGTCTCTTTGCTCTCCCCACTAGGTTGTGTCAGGGCATTGGTCCTGTGAGTGTCCGTAAGTAACTAACACTGTTGAGTTTGTAAATAAGGGCCAGGGGTTCTGATGGACAAGCTTATTCCAGTCCTGGTACCAGCAACTGAATTCAGGGCCTTGTACAAGATAGGCAAGCACTCTAACACTGGGCTACATCCCCACCTCAAACTTTACCTTAAAGTGTCAGGCAGTAAATATTTTAGACTTGTGGGCAATACAGTCTGTGTCCCAACTACTCAACTCTCACTGTGAAAGCAGCCACAGTCATGGGCTACACTTAGTAGTTATGACTGAGTTTAAATAAAACTTTACTTACAAAGCAGGAAGCCAACACACTGCACAGGGAGGGAGAAGATCACTGAAATCACTGTTTCTATTTATAGGGAGGGCCTGGGAGAACAGTGTACCAGGGATACTCTTGGTTAAGTACAGAAATCAGCGTCCCAGAGTGAAGGCGAAGGGGCTGGAAGCGGAGAAAGGGACCTAAGCAGAGGGTCTCTGGCCATCTAGCCAGCAGGCGGGGGTTGCAGGCAACAATCCATCTGAATTTAGACTCTGTCCTCCTCCTGCAGGTGTCAGCAGCTCCCGGAACAGAGTCCTGTGTGGGGACCCGTGCACACCAGGCTCCCGATCCCTGACAGGCAGTGTCTGCAGTGCCCAGTGCAGCGGGAAGAAAGCGGCAACAAGTACCTCCCTATGTGCACCCTGTGGCCAGAGCTGCAGTAGCAGCCGCTCTGTGCACTTCGCCAGTGAGCCACAGTCCCCGCGTCCGACCTGGAGCTCCAAAAGCCCGGGACATGAGGAGGCAGGGCTATAGGCACAGCGACCTGATTTGCCCACACTGCATATCACATTCTCAACTCCCGCTGTGTACTTGCCTCTTCTTCCAGGGAAGCTTGGGCCTGCATCTGGTGGTGCTCTCTCAACCACAGGTGTCTCAGTGACAGGTTTCCTTGCCACCCTAGGCAAAGGCCCAGCCCCAGCTCAGGCTGCTCATTGGGCCTGGACATCTGTGGCTTCTGAGGGATAAACTGGCCCCAGAGTCCTTTGCATGCTCCACCTCCCTCTCCACTTTGAAGCCCAGCTTTGATGACCTGCTGCTTTTAGGCTCCTGATGGACTGGCTTTCTAGGGTTGCCTTGCTCCGCTCATCCTCCACATCTGGTCTCCAGGTTTCCAATAAAGCTCGCAGTCATGTGTAACAGCGGATGCTCTCCTGTTGGTCCTGCCCGCTTTACCTGTCTGTGCAGATTTCCCCCAAGGGCAGCGGATGAGGAGCTGTTAGCCACAATGGAGAGAAGGGCCGTTTCCAGGGCCCCGGCTGCTAAGTGCACACGCTACATCCTGAAGGTGCAGGGGTGGGCCTGCAGCCTCCAAGCCCAGATACGCAAAACCACAGGGAGGGCGAGAAGAAGAGTTGGGCCTCTGAAACCTTAGCTAAGGATGTCACCATAGGCAGCTGCTGTACACCAGTGGTCTATTTCCTTCACTCCCACATCCTGGTCCCAGGTCAACTTGGGAAAATTCCCTGCCCATAGGGTCCAACAGAGACTTCTCCTCAGCAACCAGCACATCCCAGACGCTACCCCACATACACGCACCACCATCACCACCTGAGTGTCTAGATGCCCCAGTACCCCCCAGATGTGCTTCTGTCCACCAAGGACAATGTCCCCTTGTCTTGGCCCTGATGCAAAACCCCCAAAACACAGACATAAGCCCCCACATTAGAGTCCCTGACATTAAAGGCCCCCATTAAGCCCGGAGGCAACATACAAGGTTCCCTACCCTTTCTTTTCCATTATGGGATCCAGACACACAGCCCATCCCTCTGCCTAAGGACCCAAGAACGGACTCCCTCCCAGTGACCTAGACTCTGAGACCCTTCCCATGTATCCTCCATCCATGCCACTTCTACAGGATCCCAGATACAAAGATCCCCCTCCAGCACCCACTCATGCACCTGTCCATGGCCCCAGGGCTTGGGAGACCCAGTACCAAGGAAGGGTAGCTGGCCTGAGAACTGGCCTCTCAAAGCCTGGGCCTGGGACAGCTGAATGTGTGGACTTCTCATTGCAAAATGAACACAGCCTGGCAACAGAGAGGACATTGAAGGTAAGGGACATAAATATCTCTGCCACTCCCTGGACAGAGGAGGACTCCAGCAGCCACTTGCTGGCAAAAACCTGAAGTTCTTGTGATCTTCCTGAACTCCCCTGGAAGAGTCTGCCCTTAGAGCAGTAGCCCCATGTCACCATGTGCTACCTCAGTCCCTTCCACAGGAGGCTTCCTAGTTACCAGGGCAGACCCTGACCTCCCTGATCCATCCTTCCCACCTGCTTCCCTGCCCTACCTAAGGAAGCCAGGATGGCAAGCACCAGGCACTGAATTCACCCAGGCTTCAAAAGATTCTTTTATTGAAGTGAACCTGACATCTCTTTCAGAGTGCTGTACAATCTTAGGACTGGGGAAGAGAGGGAAGAAAGGAAATCTTGGGACTTTGGGCAGAGGGACATGCATCTCCCCATGTCCAGGGCTCAGTGGTGGGTGCTTTCTCTGGTGGTAGATGTGGTCCTGATGGAAAAGGTCTTGACAGTCCCAGGACCCCCACTGCTAAACCTCAGGGCATTGCTGCCCATGGTTCCCCCAAAGACCAGCCCGATACCACCACCACCACCACTGGAATTCATCACAGCTGCAAGAGAAAGGAGAAGGGCTCCATTGGTACAAGGTCCCCCAGCAATCCCCTCCCTCCACTCCACCACCCTCCTACCAGAACTGCCCCCCTACACACACACCTACTTCCCTCCCTAAGCTGCCCATCAACCAATACAAAAAGAGCCTCTGGAGATGGGGTGATGATAGTGGAGACTTCCCACAAGGCTCGCTGCCCAGGCCACTGAGCTGGATATGAGTTCCTGGAAACCCAGCCCCACAAGCAAGACCCTCAAACCAGTGGGTCATGCCGAAAACCTACACAGCTCAGAGGCAACAGCCAAGGACTTACAGATGTTTGCAGCTCCTACTCCATCTCTGGCCAACCTGGGGGCAAAGGACAAACTATGAGAATGGCTCTTATCTCAAGTCTTGCGCAGGCACTGACAAGACAACCCCGTTCCAGGCCCCAAGCAGATTTCTTACCTTCAACCTTGATTGAGTCTTGCTGCAAAGTGAGATGGGTCACTCAGGCCCTTCTCCCTATTGGCCACATGACCAGGGAAATGTCCCAAAGCCTTCATCTCCCACCTATAAATCAGGCCTAACTAGTGGACCAAAGTCAGAAGCTTCTTTGTGACAGTTAACTAGTATAATTTGCCCAAAGCCCTGCACCCCAGGATTTGGTAAATGGTAACCACACTTCCTATTTAAGCACACATCTGCCTTCACTCACCAAGGAAAGGGGAAAGAAGTCCTAAAAGTTAACTATTTATTCTGTGTCTCCAGCCCTTCTCATAAGGACTGGAACATAGTATCTATATGTGCTGAAATAATTAGTGAGCTGCTGATTAACTTGACTGCCACTTTGGCAAGACAGGACTGAGGAGGGTGAGGGTAGGCAGGGTAGCTTTAAGCAGCTTGTGGAGCTGAAACAGGTCTTGCAGTGCAAACTAAAAATCTGTCTAAAACAGCTGGGTCTGTTTGTTTTGTGACTGACAGCTCCATTGTCACCAAGCCCTTGGCCTTGGGGATCAGTTTGGAGGTGGGGGGAATGTGGAGCCCAGCTGGCCTCCACAACCCCAAGTCTAGGAAGGGGGCAAGCAGTGGGGTTTAGGACACTTGTCTGAATGGCCCCTGCTGGAAGTACTGGAAGTTATGGAGGACAAGGGCAGGCTGCCATCACGCAGCAACTATACACAGGAATTTCTGGTACAAGGCCTAAGAACTCGTAAGGAAGAGATCTGGATGTCCATGTCTTAGTGATATGGGGGGGGGGTGTTTTAATTCTAAAAAAGTACTTATTCTTATACCTAATTTTTAATCCTAATTTTGCATTCTCAAAGCACCGTCTACCACCACATTGTATGGGTTTTGGGACAATGACCCTCGGTTTGCCCTAGGAAGGGCTGAGGGATTAAAGGATATAAGTAAGGTGTCCATCAGGGACACCTCTCTTCTCAGAGATTGAACCTGATGACAGTGACCCAGCATTCACAAGGGGATGTCTTGTTTTGCTGTGTGACCTTGGGAAGGTCACTTACCATCTCTGAGTTCTAATTCTCTCATCAGCCCAAGAGAAAGCTGTAAGGGTCCCCTACTCTAAGAGTCCCCCAATTCTAACTTCTATGAGGAAAAGAGGCCAAGGCTATGGGTTCCCTAAAACCACAGGCAGGAGGGTGAAGGGAGAAGGGCAGGAGAGTGCAGAGAGAGGCAACGTGGCTAGAGCTGCCCTGTGCCCAAGGTTAGTGTCTTTCTTCCCAGAGGCCTCTGATGTGCATTTCCTCTGGCCATGAAGAGGCTTGAGTGTCCACCCAGAGAAGGGTCAGTCAAACGCAGGGGCAGGGACCCAACTCCCAGCCCATGTCCCGCTACAACACCCCTCCTCCTCCTCTTCCCAGCATCCAGGCACTCTGCCCGGCAGACCCTCAGTGCCCCTTCCTCTCGGTCTCATTCATCCTCCGTCCTCTCTCCCCAGCCCACCGGGAATAACTCTCAGAGAAAAAAAAAATCTCTTATAAACTCAGCATCTGAAAAATATAAGATGCTGTTCTCTGAGTGCTTCTTTCACAGGTGTTTTGTCTCAGCACTATGTAACCTCCTCAAGGGCAGAAGTATGTCATATGTTGTCCATCTCCACGCTGGGTTTTAACAAGCCAGCACAAGTCCTGCTTCCACGTCTTTGCTGCACTGCAGCTTCTTACCTGTCCTGATCCCAGCCTTTCTCAAGCACCTCTAAAGCCTTGTCTGTGGACAGGAAGCACCAACCAACCCCACAGCATAGATGGAGGGGCCATGGCTTTCATGAAGAATATCCTACAAAGCGAATCCATTGCAGCCTCTGCTCTGGCTGCAGGTGAGTATGAGAGTATCTTGAGGACAGAGGAGATGATTCTCCTCCAGCACACTCAGTCCCTACCACACGACTTAGCAGAGGGCATGGTAAGCAGCATCCTGAAGGCATGGAAGCTGCTTGGACCAGGAGTCAGCACAGCCTTAAGCACACACTAGCCCTGTCCCCTAGATTCATAAAACAGAACCACAGCTTTCCCCTCAGTAGACCAAGGAGCCAGTACTATCTGACATGTTTTCTCGAGCAGGTGCTGAGGGTTATATAAGACACCAATGCTAATGGCCGTACACACCAAGGGGTTTCCCTTCCCTTCCAGATGGTCACCATACTGACAGCAAGGCAGCAAGCATCAGCTGTGTGCTATGCCCTGCAGAGGAGGGCACACAGGAAATGCTTGTGACAAATGGAGTCCAGGCCCCACCGAACCTCAGGACCTCTTGCCCAGCTTCCCATCCCTCACCTGCTCTCCTCGCCCTCCAGCAGTTTGCGGTAGGTGGCGATCTCGATGTCCAGGGCCAGCTTGATATTCATGAGCTCCTGGTACTCCCGCAGCTGCCGCGCCATGTCCTGCTTGGCCTGCTGCAGGGCAGCCTCCAACTCCTCCTGCTTGCCACGAGCATCCTGGAGGGCCAGCTCCCCCCGCTCCTCAGCCTCGGCGATGGCAGCCTCCAACTTGGCACGCTGCGGGCAACAGTGGAGCTGTGAGCTGAGTGTTGAGGTGCACTAGCCACTGCCTTCCTGCCTGCCCATCCAGGATCTAGTACTGGGGAAACTTGCTTCCACAAGGACCAGGGCATCCCAAGGATCAATCACATGGATTGGGATTTCCAATATCTAATTTTTCAATCTGGCTCTGCCACTTACTAGCTATGCGTCCTTGGGCAAATCAACCCTTCTATGGCAAAGTCTCCTCTCTCGAAAAGAGAGCAATAATCAGCCAGCATTGGGTTACACACCTGTAATCCCAATGATTTAGGAGGCTGAGGCAAATGGATTGCAAGTTTTAGGTCAGCCAGTATGGCAACATAGCAAAACTGTCTCTCAAAATAAAAAGAGCCAGGTCAGTAGCTCAGTGGTAGAGGGATTGCCTGGCATGCAATGAAACCTGGACTTGATCCCTAGTACCCAAAAAAATAAAGTGAAGGCCAGGGATAGAGCTCAGTTGGTGCAAGCACCTGCCTGGGTAGTATAAGGTCCTGAGTTCAGTTCCTGATAGCAAAAATAAATAAATAAATAAATAAATAAATAAATAAATAAATAAAAGCAAAAATCATAATGTCTCCCTCTTAGGGAAATTGTGAAATAACACAAGAAGTCTTGGCACAATGTCTAGAACACAGTAAGTGCTACACTAATTACTATCATTCATAAACACTACCATGATTTACAAATCCCTGTCCTCCAGTCCCCAGCTGTAGGAACTCTAAGACCCTGGAATCCTGGTTGTGTCCCCAAATGCCAGGCAGCTGACAAGAACTAGAAACCACCTTTAAAACAAGAACCAGTTGGAAACAACCCAGAACAGGTGGTCTTGGAGCAGAGAGACCATCCTGGTCACCCCAGGTGCCATGGAATATGTGATCCACAGGCCATGGGTCTTGGCAGGGATGGGATTTCAATGGACTTGTGTCAGCCTTGAGCAGCTGCTCCTCCTCCCTTCTTCTCCATCATCCTCTGTCCCCAGGTCTTCTTCCCTCAGTGGAGGCCCATCCTCACTGCCCCTCAGCCACTACTCAGCACTTATCCTGCTGCCTGTGCTCCCTGGGCCAGGGCCAACTGCTGCTTCAAGAGGCCGCTCTGAGCTCTCATGAGAGCCTTCCTGGTAACAAACACTCTGATTCTGGTGCCTGGATCTGCCCCATTGTGTGAAAGAACCATCTGGTGGAAACTGAGGTTTGAGAAACCATCATTCATTATCCCAAGCCCCCTGTCCTGGCCCAGAACCTATCAACTTCACGAGGTGATTAATGGCCTTGCATCTGTGCCAGGAGGCAGCCTCTGCCCTTGGGTAAACTGGCCTGTAGGAGGTGGGCGTATTTCTGGGAAAGGACTCCCACTTCCCATCCCCACAACCCCTCTGGAAATAAGCTTTCTGCAGTTGCAGCACCGTTCCTCATCCCCTACTGCAGACACCCACATCTCCACCAGGGTTTGGGGAAACCCCCCCCCATCAGTCAGCATCCCCCAACTCCAGCTGCCAGCAAAGCACATCCTCAGTGTCTCATCTGAGACCTGCACCCCTATTATGTGCCAACTGCCAGAAGAGGGGACTCAAGAACCAGACAATGGGGTCCCTGCTCTTAAGGGACAGTGGGGGTGGGGCTGTCTATAACTTAATACCAGCACAGAACATTTCAGAGAATACGGTGCTTCAAAGAACTTCAGACAAACTGCTGATGTGGCAGGGTATTTGAGGAAGTCATCTTTAGGAGCCTTTCATTCTAAACCCCAGACAGTCACATATGGAAATGGGAGAACCGCATTCTAGGTGGAGTAAAAGCCGGTGTGAAGGCCCTGAAGCACGAACATGCTTAGCAAATCCAAGATACAAGAAACAGGCTAGTGTGGCCTGAGCAGAGGGAGAGAGGGAGGTGAGCCATGGGAAGTGAGGACAGGGGGAGGAAGGGACTTGTAAGCGATGTAGTTTTCTATTAGCCTCAGTCTCCCCCATGAACTCTGTGCTCTCACATGCTGCAAACCACCCCAGAGCTAGGTATAAGCAGAGAGTTCAGAGCCAGAGAGGTACCTAAAGATGGTTCTTCTCTGGCCATCCAGCCTGAGATTCTTTCCACAGGCTCTATATGTAGCTAGAAATCCTCCCAAGCCAGGCGCTGGCCAGTTCTGTTCAGGAAGTCTCACCAGTGGGCCCGTGGTGTGAGCTGCACTAGCCCCAAGCAAGCAAGGGCAGGATAGCACACCCCTCCATGCCTTCACCTAGAGCTTGGTCTGGCCTGCCTGCTTCTCGAGCGCCCCAAGGAGCAGGAAGGAGGAGAGAGGAAGGCTCATCCCCACCTGGTTCTTGATGTTGTCGATCTCAGCCTGCAGCCTCTGGATGGCCCGGTTCATCTCCACAATCTCATTTCGGGTATTCCGGAGGTCTTCTCCATGTTTCCCAGACTGGGCCTGGAGGATCTCAAACTGGAAGGGCCATGCAGAGAAGTATGGCAGAGTGGGGGAAGGATTACAGCCAACTGGTCCCTCTCCCCACCCAGGGAAAACTCCTCCCCACTTATATTACCAGGGGAGAACAGTCAGTCTCCCAGCCATCCTCACCCAATGCCAGACAGCTGGACAGTGGAGCAGGGAAGAAAGTCAGCCCCTCCGAGCCAAGGAGGGGACAAGGACAGGGAAGGCTCCTGGGGCCTTTGCCTATTAACTCTGAGGTTCTCTCCCTCCCACCCTGCCCTGCTGCCAAAGAGTCATGGGAAGTCTGAGGTGCTGTTCTGTTCAACAGCCCCCTTCCAGCACCTCTTTATTTCACAGATGTGGAAAATGAGTCCTGAGAAACATGGTTCAGGGGTCACACAGCAAATCAAGAACAGAACGGACTTGAAGCCAAACCTCCTAGCTGATGTGCCTATGCTGTCTGCACCTCAGTTTCCTCATCACCAAAATGATAATACTAATGGTGCCCACCTGAGAGAATGATGTGGATTAACTGAGTCAACAGAGATAAAACACTGGAAATGGCACCTATGTAAGTGCCCCATGCTTGTGTAAGCTCCTAAACTGTACCTAGTTCTCTGCACTTGCCACATTTGAGCTATTTATTACTAATGCATGACTGTTTCTTCTGCCCAGCCTCCTCATCGGGCTGGGATCTCCCCCAGGCAAGCACCTGCCTGTGTCCACATCCCCCTGAGGTGCCAAAGTGCACCACAGACTTAACCATGTGCCTGCCAGGACAGTGAGGCTCCGGGCCCTAAAGGCTTGAGACAAGGTGAGGAGAAAGGGAAGCCTTACCAAGAGCTCTGGCAAGAGGAGGAAAGAGACCCCAAGTGGCCACATACCTTCTTCTGGTACAAGGCCTCGGCCTCAGCCCGGCTGCGGTTGGCTATCTCTTCGTACTGGGCCTTGACCTCAGCGATGATGCTGTCCATGTCCAGGCTGCGGTTGTTGTCCATGGACAGCACTACGGATATGTCTGAGATCTGAGATTGCAGCTCAGCCAACTCCTATAGGGACCAGGTAGAAGGTTGAGACTTGGGCATGGCCCACCCCTGTGCCCACGCTGGTATCAGGACTCCCACATAGAGGACAGGAAAAGCAAGGAGAGGCTGGAGTGACTGAGCATGCCAGTAGCAAGAGGGTCAGATCCAGCACATCTGTAAACCACTCTGCCCACCCCTGCCTGGCTCCAGTTTCTGAGTTCGGTAGCACTGAAAGGAATCAATGAAAATATGGAAAACTGATCATGAGGTCCCCTTGGGCACAAATTCTAGTGTGATGGCGTTAGTGAAGGATGATGGTACAAATTCCTCCCAGGGAGCAGAATACTCTCACCCTTTAAAACTGGTGATACAGCCAGGTGTGGTGGTACCTGCCTATAACCTCAGCACTCTGGGAGGCGGAGACTGAAGAATCAAAAATCTGAGCCCAACCTGCGCAATTTAGCATCTGAGCAAGACCCCGTCTCAAAATTTAAAAATTTTAAAAGTCAGGGGAAGTCTGGCATGCTGGTGCACACCTCTTATCCCAGCACTTTGGAGGCTGAGGTAGGAGGGTTGTTACAAAGTTTGAGGCCAGCCTGGGATACATAGTGTATTCAAGGTCAGTCTGAACTATATAGTGAAACTCTATTTAAAAAAAAAAAAAAAAAACTCAATGAGAAGGCCCTGGGTTCAATGCCCAGTACAAAAAAAAAAGATAAATGAATAAATATCTAGTGACACAGCAGTACACTGTTAGAAAAAAAAGAGCATGACTCTACTTCTTATAAAAATATCTGTCTCGATATCTCTATGCATATACCTGCACAGATAGTCTGGCTTCAGTGGGTATAAGTGATTGGTTCCCACATTTTTTTGCAATGAGTATATATTACTTTCACAATGAGAAGTAATTATAGGTTATATATAGGATAGTAGTGTAGAAGTGTGTGCGCATATAGGTACATGATATATTTTTATAATCTGGGTCATACACTGGTAGACACTGAACTTAGATTGCTGGCAGTCGCCTCAAGAACCCAGGCCCTGAAATTATCAAACATGTAAAATGAGTTGGATGTGGTGGTGTATGCCTGGAATCCCAGCACTTGGAGGCTAAGGTAGAAGGATCACCATGAGTTTGAGGCCAGTCTGGGCTACTTAGGCAAATTCAAGGCCAGCCTGGAGTACACAGCGAGACTCTGTCTCAACAATAACAAAAAAAAAACATATGTAGGGGTTAATGGAGGCTGAGGCTGAGGCTTCAGGCAAAGACTGGACAGAGAACGGGGAACCGGTCTGCACTTAGCCCCACCTCGGTCCCTTCCAAGCCACTAGCCCACTAGGCCAAAGGCCCAGAAACTCACAGATGGGAGTAGAGGGGTCTTTAAGTCCCCAGGAAAGAAAACAGCTGGAACTCAGGAGAAGGTGACAAAAGGAGAATGAGAAGGAGTGAACAAAAAAAGCGGGTTGGTGGGGGTCCGTTCACCAGTCCCTCTGTAAACCCTTGGGTACCTCGTTCTCTCCTGACCTGGGCTCCCCCACCTGCCACACCCAGCCCACCTTTGAATGCTACTGCAACCAAGTCTCCCCTAACCTCTTGCCTCCTTTCAGCCCCACCCAGGCCCCTATCCGCCAAACTCTGTGGCCATCCCACATCTCCTGAAGGCAGTCTAGATAGATCTTGCTGTCTCCGCTACAGTCCAGCCTTCCCAACCCCCTAGCCCATCAGCATTCCTGAGTCCTGAGAGGACAAAGAACAGGATAATGTCCCCACCCCCTACAGAAAGCCAGACTGGCCCAGAGGCAGGGGGCTGGGCCAGACAGGTCACACAGGAACTGACCCACCATCTCCCTAGAGTGCCTCACCGTTTCATGGAGGGTCTTCAGGAAGTTGATCTCATCACTGAGGCTGTCCACCTTGGCCTGCAAATCTACTTTGTTCATGTAGGTGGTGTCCACATCCTGAGGATGAGGGGAGAGAGGACAGAGAAACACTGTGTCCTCAGTGTAGGGAATATTAAGTAGTGACTAAAGCAAGCCAGTCCAACCCATAGGCCCAAACATCACTGGCCTAGCAAGAAACACAGTTCTCCAGGCCACCTCCCTCCAGGATACTACATGCTGAGCTTTGTCACCATGTGTCCCCAGGGCTAGTGCTGACCTCACTTCAGGGCAGCGTAAAGCCCCAGACCTATTATGGAACTAGCGCCTAAAGGTTAGGCCGGATGGTGTGGACACACCCCAACACTGCCACCAGCTAACTGTGTGACCTAGAACAAACCACTTCTGCTCAGCTTCTCCTCAGTCCCTGGAGGACACGTAGTCATGCAAATAGCCAGATGGCATCCAAGAGACGAGACAGCTCCCCTGGATTGTTCAACCAGCAGCTTGGGTGTCTCTGAGGCAGCTGGGTTACAGCAGCCCAGGTCAGAGAATGACTGGGCCTCTTCCAGTACACTCTGCCTGGTTAATCTCCTGGGGATAGAACCCACTTTCCTCCTCCTTGGGTCCCTGAGAACCCAGCCCTCTGTGGCAGGCTCCATCCAGTGAGTCAGAATTATAAAGGCTGTGTAGCTCAAAGCCCTCTACGACTCTAACAGCAAATGCACTTCACATGCCCAAAGATGGAGAACTCAGCCTGCCTCAAAACAACCAAGTGCATTCACTCAGTAAACATTTCAGACCAGCCAGATGCCACCCTTGTCTGGAACGAAATGTCCCCACTGCAATACAGTCCTGCTCAGGTAAGAAGGTCCCGTGATCTCCTGTCCCACATGTTTTCAGACACCTCCCCCATGGCCTGTCTGTTTCCTCACCTTCTTCAGCATCACAAACTCATTCTCAGCAGCCATGCGATGGTTCATTTCTTCTTCGTACCTGCATTAGGGAAGAGGCACAGTGTTGGTGCAACTTTGTCCCCAAGCCCTTCATGCACAGGTCCTGCCTCCCTTTACTGCCTTGTTAAGGACACACCTGAAAAACAGGTATCAGAACCACAAAACTCACTTTCCCTGACTTCGACATGGCTATTTCTAGAGTTTTGAGTTTTGGCACAGAGGGAAAGAGGCACAGGACAAAGGCCACACCTACCAGTGGTAAGAAAAAGGCCAGTGCTAGCCATGCTGTGGTCTGCTTTCTGAAGCCTGCATTAGTATGTATGTCCTGGGCATCAACTTTCCATCCCATAGAGAGGCAGGGTAACTGCCCAAGACACTAAATTGCTAAGTAATAAAGCCCAGATTTGAGCCTTAGCAGCTCACTCTATAGCCCATGACTTAACCACTGGCTAATCCCACCCATGAGGGTGAAGACAGTGCCTAAAGAGGAGGACACTTGCAGAATCAGGACAAAGGATACAGCAAGTCCTGGAAGACCCAGGTCCCAGCTGGATGATCCACACTCACAACTACTCCCACAGTATCTCCTCCAACCTTAGCAAACAGAGCAGAGAGTGACAAACATTGGCCTAACCCAGTGTTTATTTAGGGACTCAAAAACAAGCACAGAAAACAAGAGCTCAGTAATGCCCAAGAGCCCCTGGGAGCAGTGAGAGAAACCCAGGGTGGCTCTGGTGGGGGACAGGATGGTCACACAGGCCAAGCCTTTCCAGAAGCCCAGGCTCAGGGTATTCACACCTAAAGCTGTACTTAGGTCCTTTGGAGCCATGAAAACATCTGCAAGTCTTTCTGTTCCCTTTCCCCCACCTTGAATGAAGAGCAGGGATTGTGCGGATTGGAGGACCCTGGGCAGCAGAACACATACATAGGTCCCTTCCCAGTGCCTGCTGCCAGCTCTGGCTTTGGCTTCAGGTTCACAGGAAGGTGCTCTGGAGATCAAGTGCAGGGGAGATCAATATGGGGTGTATATGCATGCATTCTCATCCCAGTGCATCCCTAACAGCAGGAGCTGGCTGGTTACCCCAGGCCTTCCCTGCCCTGCACCTGCCTGGTTCCACCTACTGTGGGATTAATCTGTTGACTTTCTTCCTAGGGAAGCAGCCTGTAGGGGACCAAGGCTTGATTATTCTCTTCCTGTCAGAGCCAGAGTATGGCTCCAGCTTAGTCATACAACCACAGGTGGAGCCCAGAATGCATTTGCTGCCCCCAGGGCCCACTGGCAGATGTACCAGGTGGAGCCCAGCCCAAGCCTCGGGCTCTGGTTTCCATTTGATGAGAAAAGAGAGCTCAGTGAGCATCCAAAGCCTATCCTCAAAACCCATCTTCCTGGACCTCCTTACAGCCTCCTTTCTGGATCTACCAGACCAAGGATCTACCTTTCTGGATCTTCCCCCACCAAGCTCCTCCATCCATCACTCAGGATGATCGTGCTTCCTCTTTGTTCTTTCCTCCTCACATCAGTCCCTTGTCCCCTGCTGGGAGTCAGGGACCCAAAATTCAAGTCCCAGATCCCAGGAACCTACTATTTGAGCCTCTCTGGTCTCTAATTCCTCACAAAAGAAAGCTGTTCTAGAAAACATCATACCACAGTGATATATGTGCACCCATGTTTATAGCAGCACAATTTGTAATAGTCAGATCTTGGAAACAACCTAAGTGCCCATCAACCAAAGAATGGATAAAAACATTGTGGGACTTTTATACAATGCAGTACTACTCAGCTATAAAGAATGATCACATTGAGATATTTATAAATAAATGGATGCAACTTGAATCTATACTCATAAGTGAAATAAATCAAACTTACATGTATAAATACCATATAATCTCCCTAGTGTAAGAAATGGTAAGGGTACAGAAGATTTTATGGTAATCATGGTTCACCATTATATTGCTTTGAAGTCTTATGTTTTCATTCATTGGTTGGAATGGTTTTATTCTGTTTTGTTTGATCTTAATATATGTCATGGTATGAATAGTTACTTTGAAGAATAAGACAATATGGCAGCCATTGTTGATTTAATATCATCTTGCTCTGAAGTCCTACCATGCTTTTGTTTTTCTATTACCATTTGTTCTATCATGTTGTATCTTATTGGATTTTAATATGTATGATAGTATAAACAAATTTTTATGGAAAATGAAAATAATATAGTAGCCATTGTTCATCTTTGGATATTTGGTTCAGAATGCCTTGCAATACTTTCATTCCCTTAAGTGGTTTTATTCTATTTTGTTATGTTTGACATTATTGTGTATAAAGCTAATCTCAACTATTTCAAAGAAAGAGACATTATGATAGCTACTGTTAATATCCAATTGTCTTGTTGTGAAGTACTGTGTTGCTTACATTGTTCTGATCTGCTTAGATCTGTCCTCTTTTGTTTTATTCTCTTTAAAATAAAAAATTTTTAAAAAAATTTTTTAAAAAGAAAGCTGTTCTAGAGTGATCTATGAGGATCACTCTTGTCATAGGAAACTTTTTGTCTACCCTATCTTGGGGCTTGCTCAGTCACCCCCCCCCAAAAAAAAATAGAAAGAACTCTGCAGGTCAGAGTGGGCTAGATATTTCCCTCAGAGTAAGGAGAAAAGATCAGAATGACCTGAAACTGCTCCAAGGACAAAGAGGGTTTAGAAGAAGCAGGAAGTATGTCAGTAAGGACCAACCCTCCAGGAGCTGTGCACTCTGAGTCCAAGGCGGGGGGACTTGCAGAGGGGAAGCCAAGTGGGGTGCACTGTCCCTGACAGAGGCTCAGGGAACATACTTATTCTTGAAGTCTTCTACCACATCCTGCATGCTCCGTAGCTCCGCTTCCAGACGGCCCCTGTCCAACTGCAGCTTCTCAAGCTGGCCACGTAGACCAGCAATCTGTGCCTCAAAGATTCGAGGAAGGCTGCTGCTCTTCGTTGACTTTTGTTCCTGCAGCAGTGCCCACTTGGTCTCCAGCATTTTGTTCTGCTGCTCCAGGAACTGTACCTGCATGAGGCAAAAAGGAGGAGACTCATGAGGTCAGGGTCACCGCAGCAGGACTGAGGAGAGTCCTGTGTCACCCTATGTTCCTGCTGGCTGTTCTCCCATCCAGGGCCCCCAGTGCTTATGCCTCTGCCCTGAAAATCTATCTCAAGTGTCTTCAAATGCATGCCAGTGAGCAGGCAAGCTTGGTTCATAAATGCATCAAGGTCTCCACCCTGCTTTGCTCCATGCTGAATTCTCTTAACCCACCAGCACCAACCAGCACCCAAAAAGCCTCCTTCCTGTCTCTGGGGCCTAGGTTGACCAGATCACCCCTTCCTTTCAGGCTGAGATGTCTTCTTTGCTTTGCCCAGTATCCTCTCTCCTCCCTCTTTTCTCCAACAAGGCCAGAGATCTACAGCCAATCCTATGTAAAAGCAGTGCCCATAGACCTAGTGCTAAGACCCAAAAAGGCCTTTGACCACAGCCTGTGTGCCCAGGAATAGAAGACCACAGGGCCTCTTCAAAACCACCAACTCTGGACACCAGCACTTGAGTGTACCCAGTCAGATGGTACAGAAGCAGGAAGGAACCCGGCCTGGGGTAACATGTGGGCTTCAGCACTCTCTAAAAATGTGATGAGGATGTAGGTGGGGTAGGGGACACAGAGGCAGGAGAGGGAAACCTTGGTCTCAGTCCAAGGGAGAGGGCCATGGCCAGAGGCTCTAGCAGGGCCACAGCCCTTAGCAGTTCCACTTGCATCCACTTCCCCAGACCCACTAGTTAAGTTT
>PVLA01016143.1:0-21997 GCA_004027455.1 Hydrochoerus hydrochaeris
AGATAGATAGATAGATAGAGATAGACAGGTAGATAGATAATGAATTTATCTATTGATCCTTTTGTGGACACTTTCATTGCTTCCATATCTTTACTATCATAAATCTTTTTTAAAAATTTTATTTAAAGTGGAAAAAAAGCAAAACAGAAAAAAGGGTAGCAACAATACAGAATTCCAAAGGAAAAAAAAAGAAAAAAAATTAAGAAATCACTACTTGATAAATTACATACCGTCATCTTGGAAATAGTTGCTCAAGTTACAAAATTAAAGCATACAAAGTGGACATTCAAACAGTGAGACTGCAAATAGTTCTGCTCAACGATCTAACAAAAACTTAGTAATATGATCATCTATCTTACACACTTAAACATACATGCAGTTATATCTTTTAGAGCACTTTCTTTTCCTCTTTTTTACAATAGCAATTACACATTTTGGGTTTTATTACTACTACATTTCTTACTACTTTTTACACTAGAGACACAAGGTCATATTTATAAATATTATTGTTATTTATTTCACTAATGAGGATAGTCTCAAGTTTTCTCTATTTACCTATGAAGGCCTCAAGATCTTCCTTTTTATAGCTGAGTAATATTCCATTGTATAAAAACACCATATTGTAAAATTTTATTTAAAGAGAAAAAAGAAACAAAACAGAAAAAAGGGTAGCAACAATACAGAATTCTAAAAGAAAAAAAAGAAAGAAAAACCCATTAAGAAATCACTATGATAAATTGTGCATTGTCATCTTGGATATTCTTGTTCATGTTGCAAAATTAAAGCATACATAGTAGGCATTCAAATAGTGAGACTACAAACAGCTCTGCTCAACAATCCAACAAAGATTCAGCAATATGGTCATCTATTTTATACACTCAAACATACATGCAGTTATGTCCCTTTGAGCACTTTCTTTTCCTCTCTTTTTTATAATAGCAATTACACATTTGGGGTATTATTACTCATAGTTCTTATTACTTTTTACACTAGAGGCACAATATGATATTTATAAATCTGTTTCTTATTTATTTCACTAATGAGAACAGTCTCAATTTGTCTCCATTTATGTATGAAATTCTCAAGATCATTCTTTTTTATAGCTGAGTAATATTCCATTGTATAAAAATACTACACCTTTTTTGTCCACTCTGTGGTTGATGGACATCTTGGTTGTTTCCAAGATTTATCTATTACAGATTATGCTGCTATGAACACAGATGCACAAACATCACTGTGATATGAACTTTTCAGTTCTTCTGGGCAAATACCTAGGAGGGGAATAGCTGTATTGAATGGGGCTTCCAATCCTAGTCTTCTGAGAATTCTCCATATGGATTTCCATAGTGGTTGCACCAATCTACATTCCCACCAACAGTGGAGCAGTGTTCCTTTTTCTCAGCAGACTCGCCAACATTTGTTATCAGTTGATTTCTTGATGGCAGCTATTCTTTCCGCAGTGAGGTGAAATATTAGTGTTGTTTTAATTTGCATTTCTTGAATGACCAGTGATGGTAAAAATTTCTTCATGTATTTATTTTCCATTTGTATGTCTTCATCTGAGAACTGTATGTTCATTTCAGATGCTCTTTTTTGGAGAGGGTCTTTGAATTTGGGGGGCTTGATATTTTTCAATTCTTTATATGTTCTGCATATAAGTCCTTTGTCTGAGGGGTTGCTGGCTAAAATTATTTCCCACTCTGTGAGTTTTCTTTTCACTCTGTTGGTGATTTGTTTTGAAGTGCAGGAACTTTTCAATAATACAAGATCCCAATTGTTGATTCTTTGAAGTGTTTCTTGTGCAATGTGCATTTTGTTCATGAATTCTCTGCCTAGTAGATTTAGTGTTTCTGTTTTGATATTTAGGTCCCTGATCCATTTAGACTTTAGTTTTGTGCATGGTGATATGCATGGATCTAGTTTCAGTCTTCAGCATGTGGAGAGCCAATTTTTCAAGCACCATTTATTAAAGAGGATATCCTTCTTCCAGTGAACATGTTTAGCCCCTTTGTCAAATATCAGGTGGCTGAATGTCTTTGTAGTAGTGCTTGCATCTTCTAATCTGTTCCATTGATCCTCAGGTCTATTTCTTTGCTAGTACCAAGCTGATTTTATCACTGTGACTTTATAGTACTGTTTCAAGTCAGGAATTGAGATGCCTCCTGCCTTACCTTTGTTGCCCAGAATTGCCTTTGCTATTCTAGGTTTCTTCTGTTTTCAAATGAATTTTTGGAGTGTTTTCTCTAGATCCATGAGGTATGTCAATGGTATTTTGATTGGGATTGCATTAAATCTGTATAACAGTTTTGGGAGTATGGCCATTTTCACAATGTTGGTTCTTCCTAAACAAGAGCAAGGAATATCCTTCCATTTTCTAATATCCTCTTCAATCTCCTTTTTTAGTGTAGTATAATTTTCAGCATATAAGTGTTTTACATTTTTAGTTAGGTTGATTCCTAAGTATTTCATGTTTTAGATGTTATTGTAAAGGGTGATTTTCCATAATTTCACTCTCAATGAGTTTTCAGTTTGTGTACAGGAATGCTATTGATTTTTGAGCATTGACTTTGTATCCATCTACACTGCTGAACTTGTTTATTACCACTAGTAGTCTTTCAATGGAGTTTTTTGGGTCTTCTATATTGAGTATCATGTCATATGCAAATAGAGATAATTTAACTTCTTCCTTCCCTATCTTACTCTTTTTATTTCTCTCTCTTGTCTGATTGTCCTGGCTAGTGTTTCCAGAATTATATTGAAAAGGAGTGGTGATAGTGGACATCCTTGTCTTATTCTTGATTTTAAAGTGAAAGCTTTCAGTTTTTGTCTGTTTAGTATAATGTTGGCTGTTGGTTTGTCATAGATAGCCATTATAAGGTTGAGGTAGACACCATGTATTCTGAGTTTATGAAGGGTTTTTATCATGAACATGTGTTGGATTTTATCAAAAGCTTTTTCTGCATCTATTGGGATGACCATGTGGTTTTTGCTTTTGGCTCTGTTAATGTAGTATATCACATTTATTGATTCGCATATGTTAAGCCATCTCTGCATTCCTGGAATGAACCCCACGTGGTCATGATGTATAATCTTGACGATTTGCTGCATTATATTTGCCATTATTTTATTGAAAATCTTTGCATCAATGTTCATTAATGAGATTGGCATATAGTTCTCCTTTTTGGATGGGTCTTTCTCTGGTTTTGGTATGAGAGTTATACTTGCCTCCAGGAATGATTTAGGGAGGATTTCTTTCTTTTCAAATTCACTGAAGAGTTTAAGGAGTATTGGCATCAAATGTTCTCAAATTTCTTATGGAATTCAGCTGTGAATCCATCAGGACCTGGGCTTTTCTTTGTTGGTAATTTTTTAATTACATTTTAAATTTCAATAGCCGATATTAGGTTGTTCAAAATTGCTATCACTTCTTAGTTTAGCTCTGGTAGTTCATATGCTTCTAGGAATCCATTTCCTCTGTGTGAGTAGAGATTTTCAAAGTAGGTATTTATGATCTTTTGAATTTCCATGGGATCTGTAGTAATTTCCCCTTTTTCAGTCCTTATTGCATGAATTTGAGTTTTTTCTTTCTTTTTCTTGATAAAGTTGGCTAGGGGTTTGTCAATTTTGTTTATTCTCTCAAAAAACAAGCTTTTTGATTCATTAATTTTTTTTAAGTTTCAATTGCATTGATTTCTGCTCTAATCTTTAAAATTTCCTCTCTTCTATGAGCTTTGGGTACAGCTTGCTCTTCTTTTTCTAGATTCTTGAGATGGAGCATTAGGCTTTTTATTTGTGTTCATTCTGTTTTCTTGATATGACAATTTATTGCTATATATCTCCTTCTTAAGACCACTGTCATTGCATCCCATAGATTACAGTATGTTGTTTCCATAGTTTCATTGAATTGTAGGTATTTCTTTACTTCTTCTTTAATTTCATCTGTAGCCCACTGGTTGTTCCAAAGGTTGTTATTCAATTTCCATGTATTTATGCAGGTTTTGCAATTTCTTTTGCCATTAATTTCCAATTTCAGTGTGCTGTAGTCAGATATTATGCATGGGATAATTTTAATGCCTTTACATTTACTTAAGAATGTTTTATGGGATAATATATGGTCTATTTTGGAGAATGTCCCTTGCACAGCTGAGAATAATGTGTATTTTGATGTGGTTGGGTGGAACACTCTGTAAACATCCTACTAAGTCCAATTGTTTGCAGGTATGATTTAGTTCTGTTATTTCTTTGCTGACTTTTTGTCTAGTTGATCTATCTCTTTGTAACAATGGGTTCTTGAGATGCCCTGTTATAATTGTGTTCTTGTTTACTTGGTTTTTCATGTCCATTAGTATCTGTCTTATATAATTGGGTTCTCCTGTGTTTGGTGCATATATATTTATAATTGTTAGTTCTACCTCTTGAATTTTTCCACTAACGAGTATGTAGTGACCTTCTTTATCTCTTTTAATCATTTTAGGTTTGTATTTCACATTGTCTGCAAATAGAATAGTTACCTCTGCTTTTTTCTGGTTTCCTGTTGCATGGAATACTGTTTTCCATCCTTTAACTTTAAATCTATGAGTTTCCTTTTGTGTCAGATTTGTTTCTTGTATACAGCATATTGTGGGATCATGTTTCTTGATCCAGTCTGCCAGTCTGTTTCTTTTTGTAGGTGAATTGAGGCCATTTACATTTATGGATATCACTGATATGTACTGGTTCGACTTTGCCATGTTATTTTCCAGTTGTTTTCTTCCTACTTTTCCCCTTATTTAATTGCTTGTCCTACCTGGTAGTTTCTTTCTGTTGTGGTTATGGGGATTGTGGTCATTTTTATCTCTGTCTAGTATGTCTTTCAGTATTCTTTCTAGGGTTGGTTTGGTGGACGTGAATTTCTTCAGTTGTCTTTATCATGGAAGTATCTTGTTTCTCCATTAAATTTGAATGAATGTTTTTCTGGGTACATCCATCTGGGTTGAAAGTTGTTTTGTTTCAGGGCTTGAAATACCTCACTCCAAGCTCCTCTTGCCTTGAAAATTTGTGCTGAACAGTCTGCTGTGATTCTAATGGGCTTTTCTTGATAGGTAAGTTGTGTCTTTTCTCTAAGAGCTTTTAGTATTCTGTTTTTATGCTGTATGTCTGAGATCTTAATTATTGTGTGTCTGGGTGTGGATTTATGCTGATTGTGACTGTTTGGCATTCTATATGCCTCATTTATCTGCATAGAAGATTTTTTTCCCCATGTTTGGGAAATTTTCTGCTATTACTTCTGTGAATATTTTATGTATGTCATTTGCATTGACTCAAGCATCCTGAATAATGCCCATTAATCTTATATTGTTGCTCTTGGCATCATCTTGAAACTTTTGGATTGTCATCATGCTGCTTTGTTATTTTTAAAAGTCCTATCCTTTCATGATCACTAATTGCAATTCTGTCCTCAAGGTCTGAAATCCTATCCTCAGCTTCATTTAAATGGTTTTGCATGCTGTGAGTAGAATTTTTGTTTCTTGGATGTGTCTTTGAGTTTTTTTCATCAATTCTGCTTGTTTTCTATATTGCTCATTCAAGGTTTCAATCAGTTTCCCATGCTCATGTAATTTTTTCTTTATTTCTTCTTTAACTGTGTTCAACAACTCCTTTACTAAGGTTGTTATTTCTATCTCTACATTGGAGAGTACTTCTGATTTGATTTCCTTTATAGCCTCATGGAGTTTTTGTTGTTTTTTTTCACTCGCTATCTTTTCTGAGATTTCCTGTGTGTTACTTTTGAAATCCTCTGTTTCAATGTCTTCTGTACTTGCTCCTGGTGCACTCTATATTTGAGATTGAATTTTGCTTTTTTTGTTTTGCCTATTTCCCCTTTCGAGTTAGTGTTTGGTCCTTCAATCCCACTAATGTCAACTGTTGGTAGTGTGTCTTGGGCTCCTAATGTAAGGTTGATGTTTGTCTAATTGCTGGGTCCCGCAATGAATCAGTGGGCCAGTCACCTGCTTCTTGTTGCAGGGCCTGTTGGGTCAATCTTATATTATTTCTGGGCTGACAAGCCTAATAGTATTGATATAGGTCAACTTTTAGTTCCTGCTATTGCTTTATCTTCAGGTTATTCCTGGTCATCAAATCTCCCTGTCTATAGTGTTTGTGTCAGCTGAGGCCATACTATGTCCCTATTGTGTGCCTGTGTGTCTCATAAGCCCTTTTGATTTTCTTCACACTCCCCACTCTGCCTGATGTTTTCTGTGTGCAGGAAGAAGTCACCCACACTCTTGTCAGACTCAATAAGGTCTTACAGTTAGTTGGAGGGAGCTTTACTACTGGCCCTATTTACCCACTGTATACCTCTATTTTAAGGGCATATTCACCACACTGACTAGAGCCTGCAGAGAACTTCTGTTTGGATGACACAATCACTAAATCTCCCTTAAAGCTAGCACAGTTAAACCATTGTAGTCCAAGGTTCTGGGAGAAAGGGTGAAGATCCATAGCAGTATTAGGTCCAAGAGGTAGGGCATGTCCCTGAGGGGCTGGCAGATGTCCTGGGTCTGGGTATCTGCTGGGCGCAGCCCAAGTTCCCAGGGCAGCGTGGCACACTTCAGTGCTCACTGGAGTCATGCCTATTTCTGGGTTTTGAGTGATGTTTCAAAGTGTCCTTGGTGTGCTGAGGATCACCTGGCCCATTTTTGGTTCCTGGGGAAGACTGCTGGCAACTGCTTGCCACTTGGAGTTCACTGAGCATGGCCCGTTTAGACTTGCAGGTCCCTCTCATGTGTTTTAGGGTGGTTTCAAATGCAGGTGGTCTTACCACCTTGGATCAGAGTTCCAAATTTTCCTTGTCTACTGGGATTCCACCTGAGCATGTGGTCAGGGCTTGGGGCTACTATCATAAATGTTAACCATTGTCCTCTTAAAAGAACACAAGCATCAGATAAACCATAACATTTTCTATTTCATCTTATTCTTAAGTATGGCTCAATAGGCAAACATTTTAGTGAAGCTTCCTTCTACTTATCCAAATGCATTATGCTGTCAGTATTTAGCTCTATCATAAAATGCTGGCGTGAAAACGCTGTTTGGATGGACAGGACCACAAACGTACCCACCACATTTGGATAACTTTCTCTTCATTACACTGGGCTTCTCCAAACCCAGCAGCAATAAATTCTGAGTCTCTAAGAATCAAGCAGAATGATCTAGGAGGATTTTATACTGTTTGGGAGCATTATTTCACTCAATGATTTGGAAAGAGAACAGCCAGGGACTCTTTGAGATTTATGCTTCTATAAACGTAGTAACTTCTTCCATGGTACAATGAACTAAAACAAAATAGCAATAAATCCTGTCTTCATGCTCCATTTTTTAAAAATTCCCTTAAATCATCTAAGTTTCTTGTTTTTCATCTGAAACTATTTTTTTAAAAAAATTATTTTAAATAATCTAATGATGAAAATAATTATTATACTTTTAGGTTCAGTGTTGTGTTTGCTAATTTATCAAAGGTGTAACAAGGTATAATTTATCAAAAGTAGAACAAGGTAGGTACTCAGAAGAATAACTTTTTGCTTAGTCATATGTAAACAAAATGTATTATTTAGTTTGAACACTAAGCATCTGTTTTGTATCAGAATTTCACTTGCCTTTATTTTTTCTGTAATAAATAGGCAATAAGATAAAATTTGCAATAAATGCTTCAGACTGCTGAAATTAGGTGGGAGAGATCATCATAAAGAGGATGAGGGCTTTCACCAAGCTGACCTGCTCTTCTGACCAAAGGTCATCTCAAACACAGAGAGAGGACCAGTGGATTGTCCAGCTGAGGAGAGCAGGCTTGAAGTTCCCAGGTGCTTATAAAGTAGAAATTCAAGAAGAAAAAGCACATGATAAAAATGAGAAAAAGATTTTGTCATGCTAACACTGCCTTGGGTCTTATTCAGTGTTAGGCAAAGTCCTGAAGCAGTCATGGGTGAAGGACGATGGCTGGGAAAAGGAAATCCAGGTGACTGCTAAGTGGAGTGACCCTAGAACTCACACTGGGAAGAGGACCCTTGAAGATGTCAAGCCTCTGACAGCAGAGGATCATGGTGGCAGATCCTGGCTTATGAAGAAGCCAGCAGTGATACATGTATGCAGAAGGCGTCCTTCAGGAAAGCATTTCTAAACCTGTCCTACAGGCGCTTAAAAGGAAATCTTGACAAGTTTAACCTAATCAAAAATCAATGTATTCCACTTTCTGGGACAAACTGTATGATAGTTTAACAGAAAACAATAAAATCTGTCACACAACAGTGTATAATTGATATTGCCCAGAAGGATACTTTAAAAAATGCCTCAGATTTCCAGGTGTTGGGGAAATACATATAATGAGTGCTCTGACCAACTGAGGCAGGAGCCTTCCAAGCCTGGTGAGTTTAGGGACTTAGTGAGATCCTGTTTCAAAAAAAAAATAAATTAAAAAGGAGGAGGGTTGTAGCTCAAGAAGAGGCCCTGGGTTCCACTCCCGTTTCTACCACAGCAGTCAACTAAATAAATAATACTTCACTTTGAAGACCAAGAATGTGTGAACAAGAGTGAGGAGAAGTGTCCATAAAAACAGCCACAACAACAAAACAGGTTCAGAAATTATGTAGAGGTAATAGAATTAGCAGATAGAAATCTAAAAATAGAATAGATATAAATTTAGCCAAAGGTTGACATAAAAGCATCATTTAATGGGAACCTAAATGAAATATGTAAAAAGGGAGTGGAAGGCAGCAGGCTGAGCATTCACCACCAAGGTGTGTCCACATCCTCCTGTCCTAACTGGTTGAATGTTACCCTAACGAGCAGGAACACGTGACTAAGGTAGGGTGCTGAGAGTTTTCTTAACAGCCCTGAATACAATCCCATGCATCTCCGTCTTTTGGCTGGTGTGAGGAATTGAAGCCAGAACCCCACACATGAGCGCCCATGTTCTCCAGGGAGCCGGCCGGTGGCTGCACAAGCATCTTTGGAACAGAGAGGCAGAATCCATTCAGACACCCACAGCAGAAGACAGTGTGAGTAAGATACAGTCACGGTCATCCGGGGAGTGCTTGGGCATTCTTCAGGTTTCCTTTTATTGGAAAAGAGTATCTGACACCTAAAGTAAAATATGACAATTCTATAGAACCCAATATATAAAATAGCTAGTGATAAATCTAAACGAAGGGTCTATAATTCTTATTTCCTGAAAAATATAATCACTGCTTTAAAACACTAATGACCTAAACAAAGCAAAAGATACATACACCATCTGGCAAAGAGAATTCAATATTTTGAATTTTCATGCAACATACATACAAGATAGGTAACTATGCCACTAATCGCTGTTAGTTAATCAACAAGAATTATTTGTGCTTTCATTGTTCAATTGTTTGATCACTTTTTTCATGCCTGTATCTTGTAATCTGAAAAATTAATTTGAAGATAGAAATATACAATATAGTAACCAGATTTATTCTCCCATTATTTTGTTTTGAAACTCCATTAAGTTTTTATTTTTTGTTTTTAAAATAAACACATAAAAAATTTTTAAACAGAAATTAGTGCCTCTATATAACACAGATTATTCAGGGATGGCCTGACACTAGCAAGTTGTTGAGGAATAAGAAGAGAAAAGTTGTCTTGTGATGGATGTTTGTTCATTCTTTCGATGGCGGGGCTGGAGTCATGTCATGCTCATATCAAAGCATAATATCATTTATTTTAAATACAAGCAGTCGTTTTATGCCACTACCCCACGACCTTCTGCCAAATGGGTACTTTACTAAACTTGGTTCACAGTAAGGAATAAATACAATAGGGCTGAGAAATTTAGTGCCAAGAATGCAGCATGTTCTCAAGGAGGAAGAACTGTAAGATTGTTGCCACATTTCTTTTTATTTTGGGGGGTGGGATGGGGTGGTCTGGCAAAGAAACATGGCTTCCAGAAGCCACTGGAAACAATTTTTATTCTCTCTCTTGCAGGGCTGATTTTTACTTTTCCAAGGTTTGCTGTAATACTTAATAGAAGGTACTCTTTGCATAGGTTTTTCTGAAGTAGGAAAGCTCAACTTGAGAAGTTCTGAGAAGTTAGGAAATTTCTCAGTTTGAGAAAATATGAGAAGTTATGAAGTTATGAGCACTAACTAGACTCCAGTTTGCTTTAAGGTAGGCAGTTCTGGCTTACACTAAGGAGACATAGGGTTATCCTCGCACTTTGGTCTCAAACACCAGCAATATTGGGCACTAATCCCAGTAACATCCACTTTCTTTGATGCTTATTTTCTTTATAGTTTCTGAAAATATGAACTCTGATTTGATTTTCAATCACCAATCCCTCAAGTTACCTCCAAATAATTTTAACATCTCAAGAAGGTGATCTTGTGCACAGCCAAATTTAAGACACAGTCTCTATCTTTCCCAAGCCAACTGCCCTCAATAATCATATACAGAATGTTGGAATTGCCAATGAAGGAGTTGGAGCAACTGACCTCCAAGGAATTGTAGCAACTTCCCACATGGAAAACCTCTTGGGATCCTAAATTGCACTGGTAGATTTGATGTTTATTCAAATCTGAATCATGGCTATGGATGATCAGGTACCAAAAGCAAGTATTATTCTATGGAGAACTAGTGTAATCCCCATCAGTGAAGAAGCAGACACGTAAAAGAGGTTTACCTCTGCTGTGCTGATACTGCTGCTTTCTGCCAATCTGAAATTCCATAACTGCATAGTTGCAGAGGTGAATAGAATTGGTAAAGACTACACTGGGAACATTTTGACTCATGGCACAACTTTTAGAAGTTAAAAAAAAAAAGGTAAGAAGAAAAAAGCCTTATAATTTTATGTATGATCAGAAAATAATAATTATTGTCTCTTCTGAAGGAAATCTCTGAAATTCACTGGAACATAGGATTAGTCTAAAGACTGATTGATCTTGAAATGAAATAAAATCCGTGGAGGAATGAAAGGAAGATAGAGATATTGAGCACTCACAGTAAATGTTGTGTGTAGAGATAGAGAAGAAAAGGATTCAACTTTTGAAGTTTAATGTAGTTTTAAAACCTCAGGTCATTCTACTTGAAAAGAATAGGATAAAGGACTTTGTGATCCTACAGCAGTACTTACTGATCAAAATTTAATGTGCATAAGAGACATCTGGACTCTTTTTAAAATGTTATTTTTGATTCAGAGCCTGATATTCTGTATTTCTAATAAGCTCCCAGAGGAAGGGATACTTCTGACTCCAAGACACAAGAAGAAAGGGGTCAGAAAATATAGTGTCAACAACTATTACTCAAGGTGTTTAGACTTCAAAAGAGAGAAATAGTGAGGTTTTGAAGATGACTACACAAATAATAATATATTAGATGTTAGGAAGCCTCAGAATGTAGAGATTTTGGATTCATTCTTCAGCAAAAGTGCCAATTCTAAAGATTTTTTGTTTTAAAATATAGTGGATTAAAGAAACGAAATATAGTAAGATTAATAGATAAGGTGCCTGTGGCCATTGGGAACATAACTTCTATCACTCATAGTTTTTAAAAAGAGGAATTCCGTGCTTTCTGGAGCCACATGAAGAAGCACTTAGTGTGGTCAACCTGACAGCGGGCAGTAAGAGATCTCCAGGAAACAGCTCTGCAGCAGGAAGAGCCGGGCAGAGCAGGGGACTGCTGTTGTCCAACTGGAACAGCCGTGGCAGGCTCTGGGGCACAGGGCTGGCACCTCTGTGTGCTGCTTGGACCTGGGTCATTAGGGCAGCGAGGTGATAGATGAAAGGAAAAGTCCAACAAAGAAGGTGGTTGGGTTTGGGTTTGAAGAGGTGATATAGCTGTGCAAGTTTTCCCAAGATAAAAGACAAAATCCTGTCATGAATTTTATGATAATGCACAGAGGACAGGCTGGGAACTTGTTAGTTTGTAGCTGCAGGTGGATCCAGTTGAAGAAACAGATCATCGCAACCTTGATTTAAACCCCACCACGAGCCAGCTCCCAGGTCACCAAATCCTATTTCCATACAGTCTGGGGACTGTTCATTTAGCCAGTTCAGAGAGATGGCTTCTTCCTCTTGTGCATTCCTTGCTATTCCAAAGCTTTTCTCATTCAGCTCTATCGATTCACAGCCAGTGTCACACACAGTACCCACTTCCTCACAGGTATAAAAATTGCTCTTAACTCTCATCTAGTAGTTTCCTAACTTCGCTGTCCCCTGAGGTACTGACTATTTGGAAATTGCCTCAGGACCTGGTTCTTTGATTTCCTTGCTACTATCTGTAATGGCTCAAAAAATCTATTTATTTAAGAGACCACTTCTGGTTTAATGGTCTGGAGGGACTGGCTCGCCTGGGGATGGGTAGGTTCTCTGGAGTTAGAAGAGTCCCAGAGGTGAAAGCATCAGGACAGAAAATAGAAAAGATGGGGTTCATACAGTGTGATCATAAAAGAAGGCCTGATATGTCCCAATTTGGAAAAATGTTGGGAAAGTTTTTCTAAATAAAAGAATATTAAAATATGCTGAGAAATGAATAGGATGTTCCCAAGCTCTCAGAGGCATTGCGCATGGTGCAAAGAAGCCAGTTCATGGAAGATCAGAATGTTTATTCAAGGCAGGATGGAGATCTTGGAAAGAGTGAGGCACCATGAGAGAATTAGAGTGTGAGACAACAGATACCCAAAGGCAAGACCAAACAGAACTCTACAGTGTATCTTTAGACATTGGACCCTCAGAATAAAATGTTGGAACCAATACGTTGTTCATATCTGCCTTCCAACTTTCCAATCTCTCCTTCACATTTGTATGTAGAGATTTTTTCTGGAGTAGCCCTGTTTGTGCGGATAGTGCCCTCTTTGGGCACACAGGTAATATGAGAGGTTCGCTCCACACATGGGGTGGGATTTCGCCATAACTCATTCAAATGTTGACCTAACACAAAGAAGGAACCGGTTCTCAGGTTTTAGGAAGACCGTGAGCAAACATCTCATGACCATTTCTTCTTGGTAGCATGGTTATGTAGGAAAACATTACTCATGCAAGCCACAAACTAAGCAGAGTAATTTTCCACTTACCACACGACTTAAAAAAGCTATCAGGACTATTTAGTTCTCATAACAAATGTACAGGTAGGTTTGTTACTGACAATTGTCTGAACGATTGCAGACATGCTGCCTGAGGAATCATCCTGGAGGATTTGGGGCCAGAAGGAGACACAAAAATCTGCATTTTTAACACCTGACTCAAAAGGAACTACAGCAGGTGACATTACCTACATGGAGCAGGAAGCTAGAGCGTGGCACTGGGCTGGATCAATCGGGCGTGACCTTCCAACTCAGGAGACTTAGTAACCAGGTACAGAATAGGAGCACCTGAGCCCGAGAGCCTCGCTAACACTCTGCACCTGATACCAATCTTCCTTCTGCTAGGAGAACACACCAACCCTGGCATCTGATACCAATCATCTAGCAGGAGATCAAGTGGGAACACCTGGGTCCACTATCAAAGAGGCCATAAAAGGATGATAGCAAGTGACTTTGGGACCACTGCCTGTTTTCTTCAATTGGTTCATTCTGCTTGCAGGATTTCTCTCTCTCTCTCTCTCTCTCTCTCTCTCTCTCTCTCTCTCTCTCTCTCTCTCCCCAAAGCACATTTTTCTCCCTGAGTGCTTCTGTTCTCTTTTTCTTAGTTGTACACTAAAACTAAACAGAAATCTTTCACATCAACCAATTGTTCTAACCAGTTCACTGATTAGGAAAAATAAGAATCTAGGAAACTGCTGTTCACTATCCCATCTGATAATTCATGCAGTGTTCCACTTTTCCATGACCAGGGTAAAATTCCTGATGCTTGGGTCACAGTTTCCCAGGCTTCAGTCCAGTGTTGGCTGTTGCGAGGCACAGATGGCTGGATGCAGGGGAATGGTGGTCCTTCGGTTGCTTATCCTAGGCAGCCGGGAAGCAGAGAGAGCAGTGGGACCACAAACACCTGTCTGTGCCTCACCCCAGTGAGAAAACTTCAGCCAGACCCCACTTCCCAAGAGCACATTCAGCTACTGAACTTGTCCATGGGTGAGTCCACTGAGGTGGAGAGCATCGCCATGATGCAGTCACCTTCTACCTCAGGATACTGCTGGGAAACGTGTTAGATCTAACCCATAAAGACCAGTGTCATTGGATAAGCTGAACTTCACCTATAATATTTGATAAAGATTGGGAGACCATTGAGTCCTGTGTTAGTTATACTTTATATTCTTCATAAGCTTATAGAATATTTACTCACATTATTCCAAACATGAGCCTATTTTATTTTCATGTTCTTTAAACTCAGAGATTATTTACCATCTCCTTTATTCAAGAGAAAATACAACAGAATCTAAGTTAGGATCAGATGTCATTTATTACAAATGAAAAAATATTAAGACTATTATAAAATTTGAAGCACCTAATTACCATTAATGACTTCCCTTCTTGTTGTACATCTGGAGAAATTAAATTATCTATTTTTTCTACATTTTAAGACACAGGAAAACATACTGTAAAATATCCTGACAAATTAGTAAAAGTATTTGGTTGTTTTTAGTATAGGCTCTTAATCATATTAAACACAATTTAAGTATTTATCACAATAATTAAAATAGAAATTGCAAATACCCATTGAACTAAACTACTGAAATTTTATAGTGATTCAATCTATTTAACCTAACATTTAAAATAATGTATTTTGTACAATAATGATTAATAAAGCCACAATTTAGTACATTTATGTTTTGTTATTGTATTAACATCTTTATATGACTCTACTGAATTTCTCTTCTATTATATGACATTTAAATTGCTACTTCGAGGCAGCAAAATAATAATGAAATACTTCTTTACAGGAGATATTGAGCTATAAAATTTATCATTTTCTTCCAATTTTTTTCTGTTGCTTGGTAAGAGGAAAGGGAATATTGTTTTAATATGATTGAACTGTGAGGGAGGATTAATGTAAATTCTTTGAGCAAGAAAATTCATTTAGCGAATTTCATGGAGGTAGATTAAACGTGCAAACATTTTGGTTTTCAAGAGCAAAGTCCACAAAAATCATGAAAATTTCAAGGACTTTCTGAATTGTCAAGATCTAATGTTTGGATCCATTTTTGAAGTTAGATTGGTATCCTCATCGGTATATATGAATGTGTTCTTCACAGATTATTTTTCTTATTTTGAAACGCAGTTATTATGCATTTTACTTTCATAATTTAGATAAGTATATTGTTTTTTAATTTCCCCATGTACTGTTAGCTTCAAAAATATATTACATATATCAAATTACTTCTTTTGGAGGTTTTTGATTGTTTCACTTTGTTAAATGAAATATTTTGTTCTCTTAAGTTCCATTACTTAAAGGTATAATTTTTAAGAGTAATTATAATTTTATATAGCTACTTATAATTTTATAAGTGTATTCTGTATCATATTAAATCTTTTACTTTTAGTAATATAATTCTTCTCATGTATAAAATGTGAAGAATAGATTCTGATTTCTGTACTTCTGTGATTTGTTGTGGGTTTTTTAATTTTTTTATCAGTACCGGGGATCAAACTCATGAGTGCGTGCTTGCAAGGCAGGTGCTTATACCACTGAGCTAAATCCCCAGCCTCAAGGTATTGTATTTTTAAAAAGTGACAATAATTATATTATCTTAAATAATCAATGAACATACTTGGTACTTTAAGATTACATGTGAGGTACAATATTAAATGTAAAATTTTAACAATATTAAAATTCACCGTATTAGGTGAGATTATGTTTTGTTCATCTTTTAACCACTTTGATTCTAGTTATGAGAATTTCTCAAATGGAAATGATTCAAAGTATGGAGAAAACATGCATGTTCTTCGTTGTCTTATTTAAACCAATAATAAACACATTGCTACTTAGCAATATAAAATTATATCCTGACAGGTGGAGTTACCAGCTACTAACCATGATGTTAGTAGATGTAGTTCTATGAAAGATACTTAAGTCATTTTTATAAAAGCAAGACTGTAATTAACGTTTATACCTATAGTGAAAATGGGTATATATATGTATATATGAGCAGCATCAGAATAAAGAAAGTGATCCTTTAGAAAAAAGGTTAAACACGATTGTTCAATATATTTTTATCCCGTCATTATGAATTCTGAATATATATATATTCATTTCCAGAGTAAAAAATAAAAATAGCTGACTGTGATCCAGCAATCTCAACATTTGGGGGCACATCTACAAAGGAAATGAAATCAATAATTCAAGGGTCCACCTGTTCGCACGTGCACAGCAACATCACTGGCAGTATCCAAGCAAAGTAATCAACCTCAATGTCTATCAGATGGTGAACAGATAAAGGAATCATCTTGCAGTCATCATCTTGGTGAGGTAAAGCCACCATGGTAAGATAAATTCTTGATAGTCTCACATGCGAAACCTAAGTGTTAAGTGAAATAAGTCAGAAAGTTAAATATCAAAGGCTTCTCTTATATGAGAAACCCAATTTAAATAAATTAAGGAGTAAAATAAAGGTAAACATTCTAGGGTAGGGAAAAGGAATCAAAAGAACAGAGGTGGGGGAGGGTAAGTAAGAGAGAAAAAGGGTATCAAAAGTGATCAAGATATGAAGATATGTGATTATATATATATATATATATATATATATACACACACACACACACACACACACACACTGTGTGTATGAAAGTCAATGTAAATGTCACATACTGCAAACATATACCAGTAAAAATAAATAAAAAATGCTCACAGGAGTTTGGAAAAAAGTGGTTACAGAACCTGAGAAAACTTAAGGATAAGAAGGGAAATGACCTGTTTATCCATATTTATTCAGTTATAGTCAGATTAAAAAAATAAACTTTGAAGATTGTTGCACAGTGCAGAATCAACAGATCTTAATGAGCTATGTGTTTCACAATACTGAGAAACAATTTGAAATGTTTTCACCACAAAGATAAGATAAATAAAAGATAGACATGCTTGTAATTGTCTGAATATTGGACAGTATGTCCTTACATACTGTCTTAATTATTTTTCTTGCTCCTTAGACAAAATACCAGACACCCAAAGCTGAAGGAAGAACGGTTTATGTAGCTCACTGTTTGTAGAGTTTCAGCCTACAATTGGCTGGGCCCAAGACACAGTGGCTTGGCAGAGGGGCACCGCCGAGGAGAAAGAGTTCATGGTAAAGGAAGAGTTTATGGTGGCAGAGGACAGCAAAACAAGCAAGGGAGAAGACAGCCTCGTTCCGTGCCTTATACATTAAATCCAGACTGCTGGGATTAGGACAGTGCCAAACCAGCCAGAGGACTGATTTAGAAATCACACACCCTTAATCCCAACATCACATACTCTAGATTCAGCCACCTCTGAAAAAAACTCCACATGTGATCACATGAGGCTTTGGGGGACAGCTAGACCCAAGTCAGCATTTACAAATATATGGTACCTCATAAGTATATATGATTTTTCAGTCAATTAACAACCTCAAAAAGAGTAAAATATATTCAAATAACACAAATATGAATATTAAAATGAAAGTCAGAAGGTAAGTCTTTGGAAAAATTAAAGCCTGGTTTTCAAAAAGACTAATGCAATGACATTTTGAAAACATATATGCAAAAGCATACTTAGTTTTGGTCTCATAATTTCTTCTCAGATAAATAGATAAGCTACATTTCATTTAATTGTAAAATTAACTCT
Source organism: Hydrochoerus hydrochaeris (assembly GCA_004027455.1). Lineage (NCBI taxonomy): Eukaryota > Metazoa > Chordata > Mammalia > Rodentia > Hydrochaeridae > Hydrochoerus > Hydrochoerus hydrochaeris. Next base: position 17,724 of record PVLA01016143.1, read on the forward strand.
TGAAAATGCTTTTGGATATAGAATATCCCCTGCTCATGTCATGCACATGGAAGGCTGATTCATCTTCATCTTCGTACAAATTCCATCAGCTGTGAAAAAAAATGATACCATTTAATCTCTGTTACCAGAGATGAATAAATTTGGCAAAAAAAGAATCAAAAGACTTTTCATTGATTTTCTAGAAGTTTCACACAGGCAAATGCTAGGAAGAAAAGATCGGCAGATTGCAAGTGAGGTCGTATCTGACTATTCATGCTCATGATGGGAAACAGTGCAGTAAATCAATATTTATTGAGTTCTTATTGAGTAGCTACATGACAGAGTAACATGCCAGGTTCTAACACTCTTCAAAGTCAGTGTGTGGCTTTTGTTAACTTATGCCTTCTTTTAATGACCCACCTCAACAGGTGCTTACTGAAATCTGTAGGGCCTTGTTCTGCATAGCAGAGAAATTGCAGGGTATAAGAGGGGAAACTTCCCTCCTTTCAGAGATTTTATATTTTAAGTGAAGAAGGATAAATTGAATAATTATGACACTTCATAAAGAAAACACAGACACTTATTTGTCTCATATGGTAAAACACTCAATATTTTAAAAAGCACAGCTGAAGTTGGAATCAGCCGATGGCTCTCTGAGGAGACTTGGGTCATTATTGTACAATCATAGAAAAATAATTTAAGCCTAGTCTTATGCAAGAATGTAAAAATTGCACATGTGTCATATGTATAAATAATGGAAATGTTACTACAAGTTCCTGGTAGGAGGCAAATTGCTCTTATAATTTTTATAGTGAAGTTCTAGGTGTAATCGTTTGCCAGAGACAATCTGCATAAATAAGAACACTGAAAGTCACTATTAGATGTGAAGTGTTGCTTTGATTTGTAAGAGATGCTTGGGACGCTCACACATTTTCCTAAGTATAAGAAACCACCTCTAATGGCATCTAAATTCTAATGAAAATGATGATACACTTTGGACTGCAACTCCTGCACTGATTGAAACAGAGCTTTGTAGCTGATTAGTTGAAGCCTCTGTCCAGCTGCGTGTCTTGTGAAAGCCTGCTGCTTTCTGGGTAGACATTCTCATACTGTATTGTCTTTAAAATCAAATAGTTCTGTCTAGAGTCTAACTTAAAAATTAGTATTTTCTTGTAGATACTGTGCAATAAAGCTGAAGTAATCGATGTGTTGATTTTTTAAAATATTTTAACAGCTGATAAAATTCAACATTAGTAAAATTAATCTATTGTACCAGTACAAAATAATTTTTGAATCATATTTTTAAAATCCTCCCAAAAGAAAATTATATAAAAGCTAAATATGTGCATTTATTTATAGATATTCTATTCCTGAGGAAACAAGAGCAAGGCTACATCATAATACAGATTTGAAATTTCAAAATCTATGTGAATACTTCAAATCCATTATTGCACCTTGTCTAACTTCTGCCCCATATTGATTGGTATTCTTCTAATTCCTACCTACACATATGCTAGCTGGGTGTGTATTGATACTGAAAGCTCAACACTGTATTCTATTTCCTGTGCCACTTCTTGCTTTTTATACTTCTTTAGCTCTTGTAGCACTTATTGGATACCCAGACATGAGATTTGCCTCTAAGCGAAGCAGTTGTCATTAAGTGCCACCATGAGAATCTATAATCCCGTTACCCTAAACACATGTGTGACAGATCTCTTGTATGCCGGATGACTGGAGAATGGGAGAGGTTAAGAACCCTTGTATTGTGAATTATCTTCCTCATAGACACAGCATCTCCTGACCTCCTCGCTCGTGCCCACAAGCAGAGGCCTCACCCACTTACGTTTAACATTGGACTCTCTCGTTGGAATGCTTGGAGTAAATCTGTGAATCTCTTGTTTGATGGAGCAAAACCATATTTAGGAGAATGGCGAAAAAAAGAAATGAGTGAGTTGACTCAACTTCCGCAGTTCGAGTAACAGTAACTAATGATTTTTCTAAAGGTCCAGTGGCCAAATGAAAGACAGCTTACTTGAGTATCATTTGATCCTCCCCATTATAGAGAAACATGAACTGTGACCCAAGAAATGCTGAATGGTTCCATGCAAAACAGTATTGTACTAAAAGACCATTTGTCACTGTTCCTTCTCAAAATACTCCTGCTCACATCGAGCAACCTTCTGCCACATTCCTGTCATTTTCTGAAGCAGGTCTGGAAGTCCTCTTTGTGACTACCTTTAACTGCGCTCTGGTGGTTGTATCAGTGCACTGAATCCATTCAGATAATCACACGGCACGGTCACATGGACTTTGGGGAGTAGCCGGAACCCACAAGTGCCAGCTCTGGTGAATAAGGTGGATGAGCACACACCGTAACATTATGTCAGCCTGCTCTGCCTTTGGGTGGCACTTGCTGGCAGCACTCGTGTTTGTCACAGCGTGCAGCGATGCAAAGTAGATCTTTCACAGCCCTTCAGAAAGTGGCAAAAATGTTGAGATAAGTATATGTTAAAGCAAAGGAAAGCATTCTGAGGTGAGCTAACAATAACAGGTCTTCATCCTATAAACTATTTCAAAAGTTAAATGTTCACCACATCTTTTGACTACAACTCATGTGTCTCATCAGGCACCTGTGGTAGAAGAGAGCACAGAGAACCTCCTGAGTGAGAGCCACTAAGAGAAGCCACTGGGACCGCACTGCACTTGGTGTATTACACGGGAGGCAGTGACAGGAATCTGTAGGAAACTCCAGTGAGGTCAGCAGCTCCAGTGATGTGGGAAACATAAACGAGAAACATCGGTCCATATCCAGGGGTGAGCCAGAGTGACCAGAGAATGAGTGGGCGGCAGGGTGAAGATTCCCCTCGGGCTGCTGCCCACTGCTCCTCCGGCTCCTGGGCTGACGGTGTGAGGTTTAGAAGGAGGTGAAGGGCGCTCTCCTGCTCCCTTTCACTTCTGCACCTGCAGGGCCCAGGTGAGATGCAGACAGACAAACAGGTGTGTGCAGGTTACGCATCCGGACAATTCTTTAATGAGACTTTATACTCTTAGTATCAAGTCATTCAAAACTCCACAAGACAGGTTTTTGTGCTTTTATTTAAAAAAAAATCCTGATTATTTCATTGTATACTGTCCAACTGGTGTCCAGTTTTCAATTTAAAGTTTGAAAATTCTAAATAGTATCAATCGCAAATGTTTTCTTCATACAGCAGACAAAAACCATGGAAGTCTTGAATGTAAACTTCATTATTTTAATGCTATACTATGTAAATCATATGTATATATAAATATATATTCTCCTATTCTACAGGGTAATAAAGACAACAACTTTGGTAATATAGTTAAGAAAAGTTTATTGTTTTAATATTTTTCAAATCTATATTGATTTTAAAAGGTTAATTTGTTCAAATAAAATTTCTGGAGGATTAGCCAGAGAATCTCTCATTGGATATGATATTGGATATTACATTCCAGTTGATTTGCTGACTTAAATATGTTCACTTGCTTATTTGAATTTCTAAAACTCTTCCCTCTTTTCATGGTCTGCCTCAGAAGCCATCATTTGCATGAAGCCCAGCCCCTCCGGAATTATTCAACCTTGACTCAGTATCTGTAACCCTTTATATTTCCTGGAACTCATTAGATAATTGATACTAGAGGTAACAATAACAATTACCATTTTGTTAATGCCTACTGTAGTCTTGAAAAACACTGTATTTGATTTTTCTAAATCTAAGTTCTTTCCTGTATAAAAGAAATCATTATCTACTTAAAGTGTGGTTTTCAAAAATTCTGACCATGCAGGAATGATGCTGAAAACTAATGCTAAATAGATGTCACCTACGATTATTCCTGCTATATGTAACTACTGAAAGGTATTTTACTTTTCATTAAATAATTTGAGATTATAATACATTTTCTGTTCATATTGAATCAATTTTATATTACCTTTGCTCACATGAATTCATGGACTTTTTGTGGTTCATGTATCAATAGCTATAATTTCCAATTCCTTCAAAGTCTTCTAATTTGATGCTTATGATATTCAGAAAACAGGCAGAGTAGATTTGCATCACCGTTAGAAAAAACATTAGAGTAAATCTAATTGAGTACTAAGGCTGATGAAAGAAGTCCTTGGTTCCAAAAAAAAAATAATAGTCAATACAGATTCAGTACACAATACACTTAAAGTCCCTCTGTCACCTGTCGTGGGGAAAACATGGGTTTTATTTACCTTAGGGTTAGGGTTGGGGTTAGGGTTAGGGTTGGGGTTAGGGTTAGGGTTAGGGTTGGGG